>CM047884.1:4960215-5109319 GCA_026212405.1 Petrea volubilis
GAGTCAGAATGAGAGCGGCAACTATGTAATCTGGGAGGTAGCTCGCTGTATCGACGAGGTCATGATGAAGTGCTCTTTGCAATGTGTCGGACAAGATGAGGCGATGAAAATCATGATGGAAGTCCACGAATAGGAGTGTGCGGAAGCCCATCAGAGTGGCCGCAAGATGGCATGGTTGATCAAGCGATATGGCTATTTCTTGCCAAAAATGATGCAAGACTGCCATTGGCTGGCCAGAGGCTGAGAAAATGTCAGCTTGCATGGTCCAATTCAGAGAGTGCCAGCCGAAGAGATGAATTTGATTGTCAAACCTTGGCCATTTCGATGTTGGGCCATCGACCTAATATGGGCCATTTTTCCTTCCTCATCGAAACAGCATACCCACATTATCACCGCCACGGACTATTTCACCAAGTAGGGTAGAGGCCATTCCCCTCAAGCAAACCGATCAGGGAACAGTAGTCAAATTCATCAAGGAACACCTGATACACAGATTTGGGATTCCCCAGACTATCGTAACGGATAGGGGTACTATGTTCACAGGGTCTGAGATTCAGGCTTTTGCCACCACATATGGCATCCAACTCACGCATTCCTCGCCGTATTATGCACAAGGGAATGGACAAGCCGAATCCACCAATAAAACCTTAAAGAATATCATCTCAAGATGGTGGAAGAAAATCCTAGAGCATGGCACCTATTGCTTTCTGAAGCGTTATGGGCTTATCGAACAAGCAAGCGCTCCAGTACGGGAACTACCCCATTTCGACTCACCTATGGCCACGATGCAGTTCTGCCCATGGAAATCAACGTGAGGTCCGCACGAATAGCCCAGCAGAATAACCTTACCGTTGAGGAGTACTATTACAAAATGATGGATGAATTAGACGCCGTAGAGAACATCAGGGTACAGGCGCTAGATTCCATCGAGGCTCAGAAAAAGCAAGTTGCTAGAGCCTACAACAGAAAGGTCAAGGCCAAAAGATTTCAAATACGAGACCTAGTGTGGAAGGTGGTCTTTCCTTTGGAGAAAAAGGATGCTGTATTGGGAAAATGGAGCCCCAACTGGGAGGGCCCCCTTTTCGATCCATTCGATAACTAGAGGGAGAGCCTATTTACTAGAAACCCTGGAAGGGAATCTGCTCAGGGATCCAATTAATGGTAAATATTTGAAGAAGTATCACCCTACCTGATGGGAGACACTGCCATTAGAACGCCGAATTAGCCTAAGTCAAAATGGCCTGTAAGGCCAATCGTACTTAGGACATCTTTTGCTCATTCGTTTATCTCAGTTCAATCATGTCATTTCATGCGACCATGAGGTTTCTTTTCCACATGTAAATGTTTTTTGAAGAAATCTTGAAGTAAGCAGATCGAATAACATGATGAATTTAGATAGACTAAAATAATCAAATGAATAACAAATTGAGCCAAAAATGGCTTAAAACGTCATAAGAGGAAACTAATGAAGAGCAAAAATGTGTTCTGGCAACAGGCTGCCATTTATAAGTGGCACACAGGCCGTTAAACTGGAAAGTTAAGTGGCAGGGCCATCCTTGCCCTGAGCAGTGCCATCCTTGCCCTGAGCAGTGCCACTTGGACCAGCCGCCTCGCCGGCTGGTTGGTTGGAAGTCGAAATGGCCTCCGCCATATGACTACCCCCATATCCTCCCACCTCGCTAACCCTTGGGGTCCCTTCGCCTAGGAAATCGGCCCGGAATCGAGCAAAGAATAAATGTAGAGAAGTGGTCACCTCATCAAGCTCAGCGGAGGCAGTTTCAACTTGACGCTTCCGCTCCAGGTCCCTTTCTTTGGCTTGTTGGAAGGCTTTGTTTCGTGTGTCGGAATCAGCCTTCAGTTGGTCCACCTCACCAGAAAGGTGGAATAATTGCTGGTCCACCTCTTCGATAAGCTTTCGCAGACGCTCCATCTCTGCAACGAGAGTTTCTCGCGTGGTAGACAGCTCCAGTTGCCGTTCAGCCCTCTGGTGCAGCTGAATTCGTAGGGATTTAAGGTCATCAACCAGAGGACCTGTACTGGAGACGTGAGGAGTTTGGATGAGAGCGTGGTTGCTTTCGCACTTCGTCCCAAGATTTGGGAGGTTCCTCGCAAAGTCCTCATAGCAACGTCTTTTGCTGGGCGCCATGGTGAGGCGAGCCACCTTCTGAAGGATCTGGTCAAGTAAGTCCCTTTTTGTCCTAAAAATGGCCGACGCAGATTCGGAGTCCACTCCTGTAAGGAGTATTTTGAGCTCCTGGACGCGGGAATCAGAGAGATGTGTGGCACCTCAAGAACGGGAGCATCTCCAAGATCGAATCCAGCAGGTCCACCATATCCTTAGCACTGCTCAAAGGCGTTGAACCTGACATCGATCGGGGAGAGATTGCCTGCAGAGAAAAAGGAAGTTAGATTTTGGGAAGCTAACAAAGGAGCATAACAAAGAGGGATGAAGCTACCTGGGAACTGCCAGCAGGAGTTTCTGGCAGCGAGGAGGTGGTAGAAAGAGTCTGAGTGGCGGGCTGAGAGACGGCCTGCCAGAATCAAAAGTCAAAAAAGAACGACGTCGAATGTGCAGGAATGGACCAAAAGAAATGTTACCTCAGTCACTTTGACAGGAGGAGGAGGGGGCGGCATATCCTTTTTGGGGGGAAGAAGGCTTGGAATGTCAGCCGATGTGTAACCCGCTTCAGTAAGATCAGCATGAATCCGGTCGATAGTCGCGTCGACGTCTACCTCCTCGGAAGGTGATTCCTCAATACTCTTAGTTGGAGGATCAACAGAGGCAGAAGGGGTACTGGTTGGAGAGGATTCAGGAGAGGAAGCAGGCATCACTAGGCGCCTCTTCAACGCCATTTGTTTGATGCGTGGCCGCTTCGGGCCGGTTTCGGCTGGAATGGCACGTTTACTCCGACCGGATGCCTGCAGGGAGAAGAAATCAACAAGGTGAAAAACAGAAAGATAGGATCAAAGAGTAGATACCTGATCAAGTTCGTCATCCTCAGAATCGGACACTTCAATCACTCCCTCGACCTTTGTGGAGCGGAAGTGACGAGTAGAACGACGGGTACCCACCTTGGCAGATGCGGATGCAGAGGCGGACACGGGTGTAAGACTTGGGGCCGGAATAGGAATTCCAGCCAGGATAGCAGTGGCAGCAGACACCATGGTCTCCGTTTTCTTCCGGGTACCTAAAAAGCAAATCGAGCAAGAGAATCAGCAATCATACAGAAGCAAAACCAAGGTGCAAGAAATAGGGCAGAAGGAAATACCTTCCCCTTCTATGGTCACTGCGTTACTTCGAAAAGGAACGGCAAGCCCAAAGAGTTCAACCCTACGAACTCCCATGGGGTCATCAGCAAATAGACCACTGAATGTAACCTCGTCATGGAAGCTCAAGGGTCTTTCGGGGGGAAGGTTGGGTATGATCACCCATGGAACGAAGTCAGGTAAAGGGGGGGCAGTCAAGCATAATGGTTTGTAAAAAGTGGACCAATGTGGAGCACGGTCCTCTAGTCTCTTCCTAGCAATATAAAAGTGCTCTTTGGCCCTAGCTATCACTTTCTCCTTCTTTTCGAAAAAGGTGATTGAAGCTTGCCTAATACAGCCATCACGGTCAAGGGGGTTCCAGGTAACATTGTAAAAGCGTTCAAATTTCTCAATACCTTTTTTGCCTGCAGTAGATTTAACAGGAACATCCTCGGGGAAGGGCACGTCGGTGGCCACCTTCGGGGGCACGGTCGAAAAGGTAAAGCGGGCCACAGCCGCATGTACAGGCTCTGTTCGAGAGCACTTCAGATAGTCAGTCCACCAGGACTGAAAAGTTGAAGTAGCCCTGGGGTCTCGCGCAAAATAAATAAACTCAAATTCCTCCATACGGCGCGAGGAGCTTTCAGTAAGACCCCTAAAGACTTCCATTCCCCGGTTCTTGTACTTGTTCAACTTGAACCGTGATGAATTGATCGTCACGACCGGGGCGGGTAGAGATTGAACCAGGCCGAATTGACGGGCCACGTAGTGTGGAGCATACGGCAGGAGATGGCTGGAGACCATGTTGTCAAAACGAAAACAATAAGGTAAGTCCCTAGCGGTCAAGAAGGAAGCCCATCTTCTCTTGTCACTAGTATGAATGGGATGAGACCCCTGGCGGTAGAACGCCGGGTCACCGCTGCACAGCACATTCCAATCGGGAAGGCTGCCTTCTTGAGGGAGATAAAACCAAACGAAAGCCCGTTCAGGGTTGGCAGTGGAGACACTGGTGCGCGCCAAAAAGGTGGCGAAAAGTTCTTTATCCAACCTCACATCAATGGCTCTGGCACATAGGTGGGGGAAGTAAGCCTGAAGCCACATTTGCACCAGCCAGAGCCCGCCGTGATGTATTTTCCTCTTCTTAGGATCCTGCCTTACTTTAACCAGCTTACGCAGCCCTTTGTAAACAAAAGCCAGCACCGCTGGGCCCAAGGCCAAATTGGCACCAGCAGCCATTGCCCCGGCCATGCAGTAGAATTCCATCGTCTGTTGGCAGGATTGGCTGCAGAATACATATCTGCACAGCCACAGGGCAAGAAATCGCACGTGCTCCTCGTCTGTTACCGGAGTGGCCTTGTTAATAAAATGGGCAATGATGTGCCCATAGCTCGTCAGGGGTTTGTGTTCACGGCAAAGGTGAGAGAGCTCCGTGACATCAAGATCCTCGTATTTGACGTCAACACTGACTGGGCGACCAGACGAGCTGAAACCCACCAACTGCTCCAAATCGAGGAGGGTGAGAGTCATGGGACCGGCGGCGAAATGGAATGTGTTGTCAAGACGACACCAAAACGGTAGCGCCGCCTGAAGAAAGCCCATGTCAAGAGAGTATGGAGATTTCGAAACCTGAATAGGTTTATAAATCCCGATGCTTCTCCACAGTTGGCCGTATACAGCTTCGACTCGAGCACACCAGATGACGAAGTCTCGGTGGACAGAAGAGTTGGGTGACCATGGCCAATTTCGGACGGAAGTGCCGAAAATATGGCCCCCGGGTACGGCAATCGCTCTTCGAAGCGGGCCAAATCGCGAGAATGGTCGCGAGGGATATCCCCACTAATAATAGGACCCAAAGAGTGGGAACCTTCATATGTGAAAATGGTGGAGCTTGGGGACGCCATCGATGTTGAGAAAATTAGGGTTTCTCGAATTGGGGTAAAAATGGAGGAGATGAAGATGGTTATCCGGGGAAAAGGAAAAAGGTTCTCTTAAAAGTCAAGGGTAATGGCTGAAGGGGAGTTCTAAATTTTCTAGAGCACGTAAGAGTTTTAAATGGTTGGGAGATTGGGAATCAAAAAGTAAGTAGAGTTCCAGATGTGAGAAAACACTGGAAACGGCTAGCATTGGGACTCTCAAAAGGCGCCATCATGATGGCGCCAGTAACAGCCGTCAGTCGAGGTGAGCAGAAAAAGAGAAAAATATTTAAATATCTATGGGAAGCATGAATAAAAAAGCCGCCAAATTTAATGGCGCAAAAGGAATAAAGTTTAAATCAAGTTATGGTCAAAGTCTTACCACTTGACCACAACTTGCGGGGGGCATTGTTTGGGCCAAAAATTGAATTTTTGTATAAATTCGGAGTTGGCTGATTTTGGTCCTTTTCGCCACGCCGAAATGAATTAGTAAGGCCCAGGCCACTTCAACACGTCCACGAGCCCGTATTCAAAGCCCAAGCCGGAATGAAATAACGGCCCATGGCCCAGTCGGCCAAAAATATAAAATAGGAAAATAAAATAAATACAATAATAAAGTCAAAATTCAAATCCCTTACTTCTAGGGGTTGATTAGATGGAGAGTAACAGAATGGCTAAAAATAGGCATGGTTATACTTGCACATGCCTAAAATAAAGGCCATGTGGTGCTAATATTTGAAATTTGAATAAAGATGGCAGCAGCTGCCACTTCTAGGAATAAGGCCGGCCATTCATCTTTTGGCCATGTTGAATAAATCATTTCCAGCTCCAAGAATAAAGGAAGGCAGTTGCAGCCTGAAGTCTATAAAAGGAGCCGGATTCTTCACACGAAATCATCAATCAATCAATCAAACACAACAATTCTCTCAATCAAGAAGTCCACACTTCTCTGATTCCTTAGCTTAAATGAACAAAGAATAGCTTTAGTTCAAGTAGGTAGAAAACCGCTACGGGGTGTTTGTAGCCATACCTCATTCGGCTCGAAGTGAGGATATCAATGCACTCATTCCGTAACGTCACGAAGTCGTAGCCATCACTCACTCGGATTGGGCCCGGTTCGAGGTGAGATATCAATGCGGCGGAGTGGTACCCAGCATTCATATCGAGCGCATGCATGAAGAGGAGTACAGACGGAGTCAATCAATGCTCGTCGGAGTGATCAGACTTTGAAGACATATACAGGTAGATATGGCCGGAGTCATCAATGTGTCCGATTTGTAGCTAGAGTTCTTAGGGACTGCTCAATGCATTTCTGTCATAGATATGGCCCGAGTCATCAATGCGTGTGTACGTAGTCGAGTCCTGTAAGGTCCACATGGCGAGTAGCTATCGTCTTCTAATGTATTTCCTTTTTGATTTAAGCTTTCTGACCCTTTTCGATTCTTGAGAGTGCTAAATTATTAAGTCCTACATTCAGTTGTAGGCAAGTAGAACCTCAGGGGTAGTGTTTGCCTACTCCAATTCAATCGCTTTTCATATAGAAGTCTTAGGCGCATCACTGTTTCATTTCGATTCACATTAATTTCATTTCGAACCACCTCACATTCACTCTGAACTATAAGACTTCCACTTGTGTGCTACTGCACACTGGCACGCCCGCACCCGAACACAAAGAAGCTCACTTCGAATCGGCTGTTTTCCCATCGAACCCGGCCGGTTCGAACCCTGAGCGGCCACTTCGGCGCGGCCGGGAGAAATTTATGCAAACAAACACATAATTCGAAACATAAAACAAAATCGATTGCTACCAATAGATCATGTACAAGATCTCTAGTAAATAACCAAACAATGCTTTAATCGACACCACTAACATTGATCCATCTGAGACGTGGAAGAGAAGTGGAGCTAGGGTTAATGATCTTCTAAACCAAGGAAAAACAACGTAACTTTTTTGTATTCTCTCTCTTGGATGGGGCAAAAAGAAAAATGTCGTTATATTATGGCTTAGGGACCATACCATACTATGTCTAATATATCATACTTTAATTATGGACCCATCAAATATAATTAAAGTGTGACCGAGCTTCTACACATGAAAAATCCATACTAAACTTATTTCTTAAGGGATCACACAATTGGGCTCCCTTTAACGAGATAGTAGTCCACGTACAATAAATTAATATGTGATACCACCAAAAGCAGAGAAAAAACCTAGCATTAATCTCCCACTTGTTCCATATATATTTTTCGAAAATTGTACATGGCCAAAACCTTAGTGCACCCAAACTTTATGCTATCTCAACCTCGAAATATTCCAAAATAATCTAGTCCATCAATTGTGCTAATATGAGATCAAGGCGGCTTTCGATACGTAATTCGTAGCCAAACCGAACGGTGGTCACAACACCAACATAATTAATGACATATATCAAGAATGGATGTGTAGCATGGAAATTATATGGAATGTGATTTCAATCATACCTATTTCCAATTGGTCCTACTTTATGACTCAAAGAGTCCCAAAACACTTTCCAATACTTTATCCAAAACTACAGTGGAAAGTCAACAACTTTATTTCAGAGCATTCAATCAAGCATAAAATTCATAAATCTCATAAAATTTTAGTTTGTACAGTATGTAAATCATGTCAAAAGCATTATGCCAAACAACAAACTCATACTAGAGTGACATGTCATCTATCCTGATGACAGCCATACGGACCACATCCTCATGAAACACCTTAGGAGGCAATGCCTTAGTGAGTGGATCCGCATTCATGTAGTTTGTACTAATATGCTTTGTTGACACCTAAAGGCTTTGAACTCTTTCCCTCACAACCAAATATTTTATGTCTATGTGCTTTAACTTAGCTGAAATTCGGTTGTTCTTTGCATAAAACTTAGCGGCCTTATTATCACAATTGATTCTCAATAGTTTCTCTATACCATTAACTAACAATACAGTGATAAAGTTCCGAAGCCATATCCCCTTATTAGACGCCTCATAGCAAGCTACTAATTCTGTCTCCATTGTTAAGGAAGCTATAAGTGTTTGCTTGACACTTCTCTACCAAATAGCCCCTCCGGCTATCATGAAGACATAGCCTGATGAAGACCTCCTGCTATCCAGACACCCAGCAAAATTTGAATCGGAGTATCCCGCAATTTCTAGGTGGTTTGATCTCCGATAAGTAAGCATGTAATCCTTAGTATTTTGTAAATATCTCATAACCCGCTTTGCTGCTCTCCAATGATCCATACTCGAGTTACTCAAATACCTACCCAACATTCCTACTATGTATGCTATATCCGTATGCATACATACTTCAGCATACATGAGACTCCATACGGCTGACGCATAAAGGACTTTGTCCATTTCCTTTCTCTCTAGATCTGTCTTGGGACATTGAAGCAAACTAAACTTACTACCTTTTGCCAAAGGTGTATCCTCTGGCGACAATTGTGCATGCCAAAATGGCTAAGCACCTTATCAATATAGGCCTTTTACGATAATCCGAGTGTACCTCTGGAACGATGTCGATGGATCTATATTTCCAGAACAAAAGATGCCTCACCAAGATCATTCCAAATTTACTTGATAGAAATTTCTTAGTTTCATGCAATAGGCCTAGATCACTGCTTGCCAGAAGAATATCATCTACGTAGAACACCAGGATGATGAATTTGCTCCCACTGACCTTGAAATATATATATTGATCAATGGTGTTTTCCTTAAAACTAAAAGAGGTTATCATTCGATCAAACTTCCGATACCACTGCCAGGATGCCTGCTTCAGGCCATAAATGGACTTCTTTAGTTTACATATTAGGTGCTTTGAATCTTTGGACTCAAATTTTTCTTGTTGCACCATGTATATAATTTCCTCAATATCTCCATTGAGAAATGTTGTCTTTACGTCCATCTCGTGTAACTCCAAATCATAATAAGCTTTGAGTGCCATGATTATTCTAAAAGATTCTTCTATCGATACCAGTGAGAAAGTCTCTTTAAAGTCAATGCCTTCTTTCAAGGTGAATCCCTTGGCAACTAGGTGTGCTTTGTATCTTTCGATGTTACCATTTGAGTCTCATTCGATTTTGAAAACCTACTTACAACCAATGGGTTTCGGCCCATGTGGTAAACTCCACAAGATCCCAAACGCCATTATCTGCCAAGGATTTCATCTCCTCATTCATGGCTTTGATCCATTCATTATAATTAGAATACAATTTGATTTGACTGAAAGATGTTGGATCATTTTGCAGTCCCATATCAAATTCGTGTTCATTAAGATACACAATGTAGTCATCTAAAATTGCTTTTCTCCTTTCTCTGGTGGATCTCCTCACTGGCACTTTCGGTTGAAATTGTTGGGGTTCATCTACTTGACTAGATGATGACTCCCCTACTTGATTAGTAGGCGTCTCAAGTGTATGGGACTTTAAAAATAATATTTATATATATATATATAAATTTTGAAGTATATATAAAAAATAGTATTTATATGTGTGGGACTTTAAAAATAATATTTATATATATATATATATATCGAATTATATATATAGTGTAACAATAAATTTGGTGATATCATAGTTATCATCCCTATTCTATACCTAGGATGTCACAAAATAATTGCAGAAAAAATAAACAATGTATATATAGTTAATTCTAAAATGTTTGGAAGTACCGGGCATTATAAATGCTATATATAAACAATGTATATACTAAACAATGTATATATAGTTAATTCTAAAATGTTTCGTGCTTCTATATCATAAGAACTGGTTTTTAGTTAGCATATAGTTATTATACCTATTTCATGTATAAAAATTGGGATGTTACACAATCCCATTAAGAACGGAAAGATATGGATTCACCTAAATCCATCCAATCTCCTCATTCCATTTTGAGTTTTCGCTCTTTAATGCAAAGGGACGTTTTTTGGGGAAAGAAAAATAATATGCAACCTCTTTACAATATAGAGAAATTTCTTAGTTCGGGAAAGTTTGACTTAATCACTAAAGAAGGTGCTACATATTGTGAATCCTACCCCTAATACACATGCTGCACCATCACAACATGCTACTTTCGATGTCGCTTTGTGTTTGCATAAATTTTCTCCGGCCACGCCGAAGTGACCGCTCAGGTTTCGAACCAGCTGAATTCGGGTGCAGGCGTGCCAGTGTGCAGGAGCACACAAGTGGAAGTCTTGTGTTTCGAAGTGAAACAGTAATGTAATTCGAAGTGAAAAATGTAATGCGATTCGAAGTGAAAAAATGTAACGCGCCCAAGACTTCTATCTGAAAAACGACTGAATCGGAGTAGGCAAACACTACCCCTGAGGTTCTACTTGCCTACAACTCAATGTAGGACTTAACAATTTAGCACTCACAAAATCGAAAAGGGTCGAAAAGCTTAAATCGAAGAGAGAATATATTCGAAGACTATGGCTACTCGCCAAACAGACTTTACAGGACTCGACTACAGACACACGCATTGATGACTCGGGCCATATCTATGACAGAGATGCATTGAGCAGTCCCTAAGAACTCTAGCTACAAATCGGCCACATTGATGACTCCGGTCATATCTACCTGTGGGTGTATTCAGAGGCTGTTCACTCCGACGAGCATTGATTGACTCCGTCTGTACTCCTCTTCATGCATGCGCTCGATATGAATGCTGGATACCACTCCGTCGCGTTGATATCTAACCTCGAACTGGGCCCAATCCGAGTAAGTGATGGCTACGATCCTCGTGACGTTACGGAATGAGTGCATTGATATCCTCACTTCGAGCCGAATAAGGTATGACTACAAACACTCGTAGCGGTTTTCTACCTACTTGAACTAAAGCTATTCTTTGTTCATTTAGACTAAAAAATCAAAGAAGTGATGACTTCTTGATTGAGAGAATTGTTGTGTTTGATGTTGTGTTGATTGATTGATGATGTCCCCTTGAATGACGAATCTGGATCCCTTTTATAGACTTCAGTATGCAACCGCCATCCTTTATTCTTGGAGTTGGGAAGTTTATTCAAGCCAGGCCATTAGAAATGAATGGCCGTCCTTATTTCTAGTTTATGGCAGTTGTGCCATTTTATTTAAATTTCAAACTCCTAATAACACATGGCCTTCATTTTAGGCATATGCAGATATAATAAAGCCTATTTTCAGCCATTCTGTTACTCTCCATCTAACAACCCCTAGAAGTAAGGGATTTGAATTTGACTTTATTATTGTATTTATTTTATTTTCCTATTTTATAATTTTGGCCGACTGGGCCATGGACCGTTATTTCATTCTGGCCTGGGCTTCCAACATGGGCTTTGTGGATGCATCGAAGTGGCATGTGCCTTATTAATTTATTTCGGCGTTGCGAAAAGGTCCCAATATCAGCCCACTCCGAATCTGATTTCAAAAATTAATTTTGGGCCCAAACACTTTGCCATCTCGTATCGACATGGTTGCCACCTCACCCTCACTTGCTGACGTGACCAAGATGGACCCGATAGGGGAGTAATGGGGGCTTGCATGGAAATATACCCAAGACCATGTATTTGAATTTTTCACTAGCAATGAAAATGAGCATATATCCAAACCTGTGGCTCGTTGTGAGAATTAAACTCCTCAATCCAATGATACAAATTCATCCGCAACCCAATATGATTTAGTGACCTAGTTAAAGCTAAGCCAGTTTACCGACTTGGGAAATCCAATGACAATGATGGTTTCATATTGGCCAAGACGAGAAAGAAAGCGGTGACTCCAAAAAATATTACGAGGAGGTTTACAAGGTTGGTTTCGGATAATTCCGTTTAACGTTCTCAATAAAGGGTGTCACATGGAACATTCGAGGTACACTACAAAAAATATGATTTTTCGTGACAAAATATTGTGACGAAAATGCATTGTCACATGAATTTGAAGCTGCAGTGACGAAGCCTTTTTGTCACATAAAATGTTTCTCAAGTGTCGAAGTCTATTTTTGTCCCATAAGTTCCAGTTTTTTGTGATGAAATCACCATGTCGTCACTAAAAGCGTACTTCAGATGCCACTACGTGAATTCTAAGCAACAACTGTGGTTCTTATGTGGCGAAAAAATTTCGCCACATAGATCCTGTTCTGGCGACGATACTATTTCGTCACCACAACAACTTGCGACAAATCGTGTTTCGTCATATAAAGTTTCTTACCCCAAAATTTTCCCTATTTTTTTGCCTTATTTTTTTTTTCATTAATTAAAATTTCACACTCTACGTCGTTTTGACTAAACCTAAGTAATTACGATAAAAATTCTCCCACACATTCTCTCCCAAATAATTTCCTTCTGCTCAATTTCTCTCCAAACAGAATTCAATCGATCCGTCTCCAAATCAGAAGTCCTCATCCTCCATGGAAGCGTTTCATCCCTTGCACCATCGTCACTCGTTGTAGCCGTCATCTCTGCTGCAATTAATCCCCTTCTCTGCGATCACTAGTTGCGGTTGATATTTTAATCTCCACCATCGACCGAATTTCATTACTGGTACTAAATTTTAATCTAAACTATTTTAAGTTCTCAAAGCTCGCTGATCTCAAAAACTCCAATGTCCAAAAGGGGATCGTTATTGTCCATAAATAATTTAGTCTTCAGTCACATAATCACTTTCTTATTGTTATGTGAAATGTATCTTCATCCATTCTGATATTTATTTAATCTGTTACTAATCGAACACTGATACATGAAGATGAGTTAATTAATCTGTTACCCTCCCCTGCATCCTCACCTCTGTCTTTTTGTTCTATTTTTTTCAAAAAGAGATCAATGGACATGCATGGAGTGAGTTAATGTGCAAGAAGTTTCATCTTTCGAGGGGGTACTAATTGAAGTCCTATTGATAACCGATCTCCACATCAAGGTAACTTTTACTCAACTGAAGGTTTGAGTTGTTATATTCTCATTGAAAAATGAATTGTTCACTATTTTTAACATTATTAATTGCCAATTGTTCTTAGACGATTCAATTTTTTGGTTAATTCGTTCTGCTTTTTCTCCATTTTTTTATTGCGATTACTTGGTTAATGAATGATGCCCACTTGGACTATACTTTGGTTAATTACTTATAAATCTCTAATGGCTTTATTCTTTTTTTTTTTTAAAGTTTTTTAAATATTCGGTTACACTATTGTGTTTGCTAACTTTATTTGTATCTTGTTGCAGATTGATACTTACATTGCTATAGCTGGAAGAAAATGGATGGGAAATTGTTGATATGTTTGGATAATAGGTCTCAAATGTGGCATTGTTTTTATGTGCTGAAAAATATAACATGTGTTATTGATCTTCCAAATAGTAGATGTTTGTTGATTTTTCAGATAGTTGGTGATTGTCACATATTTAAAATAGTGTATAGACACAAACATTTGTATGATTTATGAGATTATTTAATTATTTAATATAATATCTTTTGTTGGTTTGAGTTGAATTTTTGATTTGATGATGATGTGTCATGTTGGTTAAATTATGATAAGTAAATTATATTATCCAATAATTTGAAGGTAATTTTTCGTCACAATTGGAACGTACTCGAATGCTTTAACATTTTTTTTGTGACAAAATTACTTGTCACAAAAGCTTGCATTTAAGTTCGTGCGACAAATTAATATTGTCGCTACAGCATAAATATTGAACGAAAAGGAAACTTCTTTTGTGATGAACAATTAACTTGTTGCGCCGAAAATGTAGTCACAATTGTCTTCAACACATGTGACAAATTATATTGTTGCAATAGGTAGCCAAAAAACTAGTCTATTGCAGCCAAATGGATCACAAATGACGATTTTTTAGTCCTTATGTGACAAAATAGTTCATCACAAAAAATCTAACTTGTGACGAATTTGTCTTTCGTCCCAATTATTTTGTGACAAAATCCCATTTTGTCACAAAAACTCTTTCGCGATAGGCCTCGCATGACAAACCTTGCGACAAAAAGTTGTCATGATGAAATTTTTCGTCACCAAAAACCAATTTTTTTGTAGTGATATCGGTGTTAAAGCTCATAAAAGAATACTCCAATATATATGTAAGGTGAATAAACTCAATTTTATGGCTATTTTAGAACCTAAAATCTCTTTGGATTCTTGTTTTGTGGCTAGGCAATTTAATTTGATTCATGTTATTTGCAATGTGTCTGGCATATATGGCTCTTTTATGATGATGATTCATGTGTAAAAATATTGATAAATCGTAGACAGGTCCTCCATGCTCATATATCTAATAATTTGTCACATTGTGCTTTGCATGTTTCGATGGTATATGCTCATTGAAAATTGTGGGAGATCTTGTGCAACTTGGATTGTCATAATGAACCATGGCTTGCTAGAGGCGATATTAATAAAATTGTGGCATTGGAGGAATGACCGAGATGGGATGATTTGGATAGTTTAGCCGTGTCTAAATTTTGAGTTACAACAGAAGATTATCGGCTCATGGATACAACGGTGGAGGGGTCATTACATCATGGGCTAATAGTCGTCTTTGGCAGAGACTAGACTATACTATGGTCTCGAGTATGTAGGTAGAGCAATTTTGGAAAATAATTATCAAACACTTGGCTCGATAGACCTCTAATCATGCCCCTTTGTTGGTACTCTGTGATCGGGCTCTTGAGAAACAACCATCGTCTTTTAGATTTCAAAATATGTGGGTCAAGCATAAAACTTTCTCGATACAGTTGGGGAAAATTGACAGCAATTGATCCAAGGTTTTGGTCTTTGAAACTTCCACAACAAACTGACTAGGCTGAAAAAACACTTGAAATGGTGGAATCGAAATGTGTCCGGGAATATTTTTTATTATGTGAAAGCAACTGAAAGATCAAGTTAAAGAGGCGAACAAAAATAATGATTCAGCTCTAAGTGATGGCAATTTAATCAATGTGAATAGACTCATAGCAAAATTGAACCATATTCTTGCTATAGAAGTGGATTTCTAGCGTCAAAAATGGCTTGATGAGGGGGAGAAGAATACGATATATTTCCATCAACTAATTAAGAGTAAGAGTTTTCAAGCGGTTATCCATGGGATTGAGGATGAGGGGGCTTACTTACAGAGAACTCGAGGCTATCAAAACCTCAGTTGTCAATTTTTTCCAAAAGCTCTTTACTGCCAAATAGATCTCGGCTATTAAGCATCCCGATTTTTCCCACATTTCGGAGGTTCTTATTGAATCTAGAGATGGAGGGAGCGTGTGTGTGAGAAAACTGAAAAGTGAATTGCCTTCATTATTCTGTCAATTACAATATATATATACAGTTGTGCAGATGTAGGACAAAGAAGTAAAAAATATCTCCTAACTAATGCTGATGTGTAAGTCACTACTAAAAGAAACAAAGAATATAAATACATGTGGCATATCCTATTACTCCCCCTCAAGGTGGCTGGTAAACATCTTTAACAGCCATCTTGCCCAAGAAAGAGGAGAGGACAGAAAATGGTAATGGCTTGGTGAATATATCTGCTAGTTGAAGATCCGTGCGGATAGGAAGGAGCCGGATGAAACCACCGTTGATCTTCTCTCGCACAAAATGACAGTCGATTTCAATGTGCTTCGTTCGCTCGTGGAAGGAAGGATTGGTGGCAATGTGAACAGCGGCCTGATTATCACAATAAATCACAGCAGGAGCACTAGCAGGCACCTGAAAATCCTTGAGAAGTTGCTGAATCCAAAGAACCTCACTGGTGGTTGCGGCCAAGGCACGATACTCCGCCTCTGCTGAAGAACGAGAAACTGTTGGCTGTTTCTTAGATTTCCAGGAAATTAAAGAGTTGCCCAAGAAGACACAAAACCCAGTGGTGGATTTACGAGTATCAGGACACGAGCCCCAATCAGCATCTGAAAAGGCCTTAAGCTGCACAGTAGAAGAGGAAGAAAAAAGAAGACCTTGACCTGGATGAGACTTAAGATACCTTAAGAGATGCTGGGCAGCTTGAAGATGTGGCAAACGCGGGCTGGACAAGAACTGACTGAGTTTATGGACAGCAAAGGTAATATCCGGTCGGGTGAATGTCAAATATAATAACCGACCAATCAAACGCCTATAAGCAGTAAAGTCAGGAAGAATATCACCATCAGAAGTATTGAGAGAAAGCCTGGGATCCATAGGAGCCTGGGCTGGCTTGCAACCCAGAAAACCATAATCCTCTAAGAGTTGAAGAGTGTAGTGCCGTTGTGAAATGATAATACCGCTTGAGGACCGAGCGATCTCCAAACCAAGAAAATACTTGAGACAACCAAGATCTTTTAACTTGAACTGATTCTGAAGCAAGGTTTTGACATGAGTGATGGCATTAAGGGAGGGGCCTGTAATTATAATATCATCGACATAGACTAATAAAGCAACAAAAGAAGCACCCGTGCCAAGTGTAAACAAACTATAGTCAGATTTAGATTGTGTGAAGCCGAAAGATTGTAGACAAGTGGAAAATTTGGAAAACCATTGCCTAGACGCTTGTTTCAGACCATACAAGGACTTGTGTAATTTGCAAACAAGTGGCAGTGAGGTTGCGTGAGAAAAGGACTCCCCCTTAATGTGATAACCCAAAGGAACATCCATATACACTTCCTCAAACAAATCACCATTCAAAAAGGCATTATTGACATCTAATTGAACTAAATGCCAGTTTTTAGTGGCTGCAAGGCTAAGAAGAAGTTTTACAGTGACAAGTTTAGCAACAGGGGAAAAAGTGTCCAGAAAATCAACGCCCTCTTGTTGTGTATAGCCTTTAGCAACCAAACGGGCTTTATGCCGCTCAATAGAGCCATTAGAATTGTACTTAATTTTGTAAACCCAACGACAACCAATAGAGTGTTTGCCCGGTGGCAAAGGAACAATAGACCAAGTATGATTTGATTCTAGTGCATCAAGTTCAGTTTTCATAGCAGCCCTCCATTCTGGATATTTGATAGCTTGATGATAGTATTGTGGCTCAAAATTAGAGGAAATGGTGAGGGCCAAGGCTCTATAAGATGGTGATAAAGAATCATACGAGATATAGTGTGAAATGGGATAAGGTGTGGAGAGTGAAGAGGATGGAGCTGAAGAGTGAGAGACAAGGCTGCAGTGATAATCTCGAAGGTAAGAAGGTGTAGTGGTGACTCGAGAGGAATGCCGTAATAAGGGAGGTTGAGTGGGATGTGATGGTGGTAGAGAGTTGGTGGAGAGAGTAGATGGAGGAGAGGAGATAGAGTCAGACATAGCAAGGGGAAGAACGAGGGAAGAAAAAGGGTCAGAAACAAAGGAAGAAGGAGAGTTATGAAAAGGGTAAAGGTTTTCATGGAAAATAACATCACGAGAAATAAAAAAATCCTTAGTATGGGGATCGAATAACCGATAACCTTTATAGCCGGTGGGATATCCAACAAAAATACACAAACGAGCACGAGGCTGAAATTTTGTCCTGTGAGCCGACAATGTGGAAGCAAAGGCCAGACACCCAAAATTTCGAAGATGTGTGTAATCCACAGGCTGCTGATAAAGTTTGGTGTAAGGAGATGTATTGTGAAGAAGATAGGATGGAGTGCGATTAATCAAATATGCAGCAGTTAGGATGCATTCGGACCAAAAATTGAGAGGCACCCTAGACTGGAAAAACAAAGCCCTTGCAACATTTAATAAGTGTTGATGTTTGCGCTCAACGACAGAATTTTGTTGTGGGCGAGCTACACAGGAAAACTGATGAACAACCCCCTTTTCTTTGAAATAATCAGTGAAAGAAAGCTCCGGGGCATTATCTGATCGGAAAACCTTAATGTGAGCATTTAATTGAGTCTGAATGTAAGCAAAAAACTGAGGTATAATCCCCAACACATCAGATTTCTGTCTAAGCAAGTATATCCAGGTATAACGAGAACAATCATCCACTAAAGTGAGGAAAAACTTATGGCCAGCATGAGAAGGCCCCATATATCAGCATGAATTAAATTGAAGGGAGCATCGGACAAGTGGTTATTAGAGGGAAAAGATAGTTGTCTTTGTTTGGCTAAAAGACATATGTAACAAGGAGAATGATCATGTACAACATCATCAAGGTGCAAAACTGATTTGAGTACATGTTGACGTTTAAAAGATGGATGACCTAATCTAGAGTGCCAAAGAGAACAGGACACTTTATTAACATGTATAACAGAGGAAAGATTGGCGAACTCTAAAACATAGAGATCTTCAATTTTGCTACCCTTGCCAATCCTCCTCTGCTGGGAGAGGTCCTGAATCACAAAATGAGTGGGAAAAAAGGATAGAGTAAGTTGAGAATCTTGAGTAAGGGCACTAACAGAGAGTAAATTGAACTTGAACAAAGGCACATATAACACATTGTGTAAAATAAGGTGAGGGGAAAGGTGTATAGTGCCTTGAAAATGGACAGGAAATGTAGAACCATCAGGTAAACTAACAGTAGAATTAGACACAGGGAACATGGAAGAAAAAAAGCTAGAATGAGAGCAAATGTGCCGTGAGGCACCAGAATCAACAATCCATGAGGTGTGAGACAAACCAGTAGAGGAAGTAGGGACAGATAGACAAGTACCTGCCGAAAAAGATGAAGAAGGAGTGTCGGAGACAGATCCTGGGGCAACAGATGGAAGATGTGAACTCAGCATAGAAAGAAGTTGTTGGTGCTGAGCAGGAGACAGCGTCTGAAAGAAATTCTCAAAAGAGCCAGTGGATGCACCTGTAATCTAATTAACCACAGCACTAGATGAAGAATTAGCAGTAACAGGAACAGAGGAAGAGGGTTGAGAATGAGACCGATAACCAGGGGGAAATCCATGAAGTCTATAGCACTTTTCGACAGTGTGTCCAGGGGTATGACAATAAGTGCAGTACGGTCGTTCTCTATGAGAAGTGCGATTGCTAGAACCACGAGAGGAATCACTGGACTTGGAAGATTTTTGAGCAGTAGACTTTGCTAGATAAACAGAGTGTGAAGTAGTATCAATCGCTGAATTAGGCAAAGCCGTGAGAGCTTTCTGGCGCTCATCCTGAGAAACAAGGGAAAAAACACGATTGATAGGCGGCATGGGATCCATCAATAACAGCTGACCACGGATTGGAGAGAACGACTCATTTAACCCCATCAAAAATAGCATGATATACTCCATCTGGTAATAGTCAGTAAGAGCTTTCACACCACCACAACTACAGCGTCCACAACTGCAATTAGGACGGAAGTGAGAGAGTTCTTCCCACAGAGCCTTCAATTTGGTGAAATAAACACTAACTGAGGAAGAGTCCTGAGAAAGATGCAGAAGGTCGCGACGAAGTTGGTAGATCCGTGGAGCATTGCTCTGTTGGAAACGATCTTTCAAATCCAGCCAGATATCCAAAGCAGTTTCAGAAAAAATTACGCTCGCCGAGATTTCCTTCGAAACTGAATTGAGGATCCAGGAAATAACAATATTGTTGTTACGGATCCAGGAATTAAGAAGAACAGGATCCTCATCTGAAGGTTTGGGAATTGATCCATCCACAAACCCTAACTTGTTCTTCACCGACAGGGCAATCAACATGGATCTGCTCCAGGACGCATAATTCTCACCAGTCAGAGGCTGCGAGACGAGGATTAAACCAGGATGATCGGTATGATGCAGAAAGAAAGGATGAGAAGGATCATCAATGGAAGATTGAGCGAGAGAGTGCGAAGAACTCCCGAAGTCAGGCATGGCAGAAAAGGGAAAAACAGGGGAGAGAAAGAAATAGAGCAGCGGATTTAGCGCTCTGATACCATATTGAATCTAGAGATGGAGAGAGCGTGTGTGTGAGAAAACTGAAAAGTGAATTGCCTTCATTATTCTGTCAATTACAATATATATATACAGTTGTGCAGATGTAGGACAAAGAAGTAAAAAATATCTCCTAACTAATGCTGATGTGTAAGTCACTACTAAAAGAAACAAAGAATATAAATACATGTGGCATATCCTATTAGTTCTTGATGGGGCTAACTATGGGTGTCTCTGTCAAAAATATACAGAGGCTGAATTAAGGACGTTGGTTTTGGCATTCATCTACATAGTGTTGCTGGACCGCATGGATATAACTCTAAATTCTATCAGATGTGTTGGGAGATCATTTCTCTTGAATTCTGCGAAGCAGTGTGGGATATCTTTGTAGGTTCGAAACATCCACTGAGTTATACAAAGACTACTCTTGGTCTGATCCCAAAAGGTGAAAATCTAAGGGCCTGGACTAATCATCGCCCAATCAATTTGTTAATGTGCCAAACAAAGTTGTTACCAAACTAATTTCTATTAAGCTCGGTACCCTCTTCCCAAAGCTAGTGGCCCCCCTAACAAAGCAGTTTCATCCCCGGCTGACTTATTTAGAAGAGCGCATTTATTTTCGGCAAAGCTGCAGATTCACCATGTGACGAATTTCATTTGAAAATCCTTGCCTGCTATTTATTTAGGTGCTCCTCTATGTAAGAGTAACAGAAAAATATCGCTCTTTGACGAGGTGGTGCAGAAGCTCAGAAACAAGTTTAGCGGTTGGGAGCTGTGCCGATTTTCAACTCCATTAAGCTCCATGGTACCAAAAAACCACTCATCATATATAAAGAAGTCCCGTAACTGGCAGGCCTGCCAAGGTACATAAATCCCAAAGTGATTGAAAACTCTCTAAGGAAATCAAAAGAGTGTTGATTGTCAGAAACCACGCCTCACAAAATGTCTTAACGACCTTTAGGTTGTGGTACGTAAACAAGAAAGCATACATTGTGTTATATATATCGACTGTCGCCAACTTGTTTTCGCACCAACTAAGGATGTTTTCTGTCCACTCCCAATAGCCATTGACATACTAGAAGTTATCGGTAAATTGAAAAGCATCTTCCTGTTTGACTTTGCATTCCATGATGCGAAGACCTAATGTTTGTAAGAAGTTTGGATCATTTGATTGCTTGTGATAAGTTGCTTGCAAAGTCCACACCTTTGACATCTTTCTCAAAGAAACCTCCCGAGACCAATCCTCCGTGTACAATTAGTTTGTCAATTTTGGTCATTCCGTTGTGTGCCGGTCGATAGTAGGGGCATGGACCTCCAATAAAGTACCCTTCTCAGTAGGTTAGCTTTCATCAGCGAGAATCATTAAGTGTTTTGCTCCGGACCGGGACGTGGCATCCTTGTACACCATGATTTAACCTATCACATTTCAAACAAAAGTATAAAGGTGACAAGCGAAACAAAAGGAGTGCGAACACATTGACTTCAATAAAACAAAAAAACAACAGGGAAATCGTCAGCAAAACCACATAACAAAAAGAAGAGAAAAAAGAGAGAGAGAGAGAAAAAAAAAAAGAAGTAAAGAGTAAGTAAAGAAAGATTTTGAGACCAACAGCTGTGCATTATCTATTGGGTATTTCATCGAGAAAAAGAAGTGCATGAACCAAAGTAAAAAGAGGTACAACGAATTAAAAGGATCAATGTTCAACAACAAAAATTCCAATCAATATCTTTTTCAACTTATGTTCTACTACTCATGTGCTAGATTTAGTGCTGTGCTACGGTCATTTTATAGATACTCGTAGAGCTATTGAGTTTGATTCAAATTAGGAATTGATTCCTATATACAATTAAGAATCTGAGTCCTACAAATATGGAATCCGCAAGAAGTTGGTAGATTTATAAGTGCACTCGAAAGAGTATTGAGTTCCGGGCGAAAAGGAAACCTTTTTGTAATGGAATTTGATGCATATAGAATCAATTGCTATGATGATTGTGAATACCAATGAGAAGTATCAATAAATGGTTTGCCGTATGAATCACAATTTTGGTGAACATATATCCAAATCAATTAACACAATTACAAAAGCTAAATGTTATTCACAGTGTGTGTTGTTGGCTGCTCCAAGCACAAAGTTTGAGAACAATTGCAACTTTTGACAATTTTGATCAAGTCCGTGGTAATTTCTTAAAACACAAATGCAAGATTACTTATTTTGTTGTTATTAGTTTCTTTCTTTTAAGAAGAAGAAATAAAATAAAAACATTAAGTACTTTAAGTCCCATCTCATTTGCAAATACTTGGCACATTTTTCGCTGAGCCTTGAAGAAGGGGCATTTGTTGAGGACTAATTTTCATCCAAGTTTTCGGCTTGAGGGCTTGGAGACCACATTATGGAAATTTTTGGATTCGACCGTGTAGCCAGCTCAAAAGCTTGTCGACCATAGCTGAAGATTTTTGGATTTAAAGTCACAACCTGCTTAAAAGCTTGTTGACTACATCAAGAGATTAGTAGAACTTGGAAGAACATTTGTGGAGATGCTTGGCAATTCTCCTTCTTCAACTTCGTGGAATTTGGAGGAGAGCTTTTCTAGATTGCTTCTTCTCCTTCTCTCGATATCTTCTTCTTCTCTTGAGGGCTCTTCTCATTCTCCTGCGGTGTGTTCTATGTGAAACTTTTTACCCTTTTATATAGGTGTTGAAGGGAGAATCATGATAAACTCAACTGTTTTTTATGATTATCTTTTTTGATTGATAAAAACATATAATAATAATAATAATAATAATAATAATAATAATAATGTATTTAATATATCCTTATAAAACACACACACACACACACACGCATAAATATAATATATTTTAATTTTCTTTTCGCACACACATATATAGATGTGTGTGTATATGTATATTACATATTTCCCCTCTGTCTCATCATATTCATATTATTATCTATAAATAAAAAAAGAACTTTTAGTATTGACAGCAAGATCGTTTATATGAGAAATTTTATAAAGAACAAGATTTTATATAGATTTGATATAGTTCAACAGATGGAGCGAAGGGGGCTGGAGAGGACGGTCGTTCCTCTCAAATTTATGTCGAATTAACACTACTAGAAAAAAGGCTTTTAGCCACGGATTTTAGCCACGGATTTGGCAAAAAATTCGTGGCCAAGGGAATCAGCCACGGATTAGCCACGGATTAGCCACGAATTTTTTCCGTGGCTAAAAGTGGCGTGGCTAACCAGGGCCACGGCTTGTTAGCCACGGCTGCGCTTAGCCACGGCCTAGCCAAGGCCGAACCGTGGCTATTAGCCACGGTCCAACCGTGGCCAACGCTGGCCACCCAAACTTTGCACGGGGCCTGGCCGTGGCACTTAGCCACGGTCAAGCCGTGGCCAAGCCGTGGCACTTAGCCACGGTCAAGCCGTGGCCCTTAGCCACGGCACTTAGCCACGGTTAAGCCGTGGCCCTTAGCCACGGCACTTAGCCACGGTCAAGCCGTGGCCCTTAGCCACGGCAATTAGGCACGGTCAAGCCGTGGCCCTTAGCCACGGTCAAGCCGTGGCCAAGCCGTGGCACTTAGCCACGGTCGAGCGGTGGCCACGCCGTGGCCCTTAGCCACGGTCAGCGGTGGCAAAGCCGTGGCCAAGCCGTGGCCCTTAGCCACGGCTCTGCGGTGGCTAATCCGTGGCTAATTCAGCCAGAAATTAGTAAATTCGATTTGTTTTCGTTCCGAACCAGCCTGCAATCAAAAAACCTAAACATTCCAATGTATCCAATCAAGATGACGATCACAGATCGTCCAATACCAAATGCATCATCAAATTAAACACTAAAATAACGATCACGGATCGTCCAACACCAAATGCATCATCAAATAGAAACCAAAATAACGATCACGGATCATCCAACAAACACCAAATATTTCGTTGACTAAAATGTAGAAAGATTCAAATATTGCTAATAGTAGTTAGAGAGTACAAGTTATTAACAAATCAAGACGTGTCAATGTCTAAAAAGGTCCAACATCATCATCATCATCATTATCATTGTGCTCGTCATCACGTATGTAATTTGGAGGAGTGTGTCTAGAGGTGGATCGCTGTCCTCCCGATGAAGGCCTACGAGAACCCCTCTGTTGGGAGGGGGTGGACTGTACATGTACATTAGGTGAACCAGCTGACGGGTGTGGCTGATTAGGCGAAGAGGCGCCTGCTCCTTGGGTCAAAAGTTGAATGCTCTGAAGCACGGCATTGAGGGTCTACTTCACCTCAGTTAATTCAGATGATTGTCTCTCCTCGAACCTGTCGAGCCTTCGCCTCAACTCAATCGTACCCGGATCCTCCCATTTCGGAGGATAAGTCTGGGAGCTCGAACTTCCCGTACTAGGTGATCCACCTGGCACGCCGTACCACCGACCCTTATTCGGTTTAGCCATAGTCTCCTTCCACACCTATGAATCCGTGAATATAATTAGATTTAGTCATAATATATCATTAATATGTATCTATATATCTATATACAGATTATTAAAATTTAATAATAATTTTTTTTTAAAAAAAAGGCCCTTAGCCACGGTTAACCCGTGGCTAGACCGTGGCTATTAGCCACGGTCTAGCCACGGCTTGGCCGTGGCTAAGGGCCTGTTTAAAAAAAAAAAAAATTCTTTAATTTACGTTGGAATTTACGATCAAAATATATAAATTTATATTTTACGTTTAAAATATATTAAATATATATAATATCTACGTTTAAAATATATAAATATATAAAATATATGAATGTTTTTAAATAATTCTATATCAATATAAACATATATATATAAATGTATATATATGTTGATAGGCTAATCCGTGCTTATAAATGCTCTTCTATATATAATACTCTTCTATATATAGTAATATATATTATTGATTGTAATTACGAAACTTAAATTCAAATTAATGTATACCTTCATCGATCGATTGAAATGATAAGAGCACATATATGTGTGTATATATATAGACATTGCTCATATATATATATATAACACAATAATGAATATTGTAAAAATAGATTTCATATATATTTAGTTATGATATTTTATTTGAATAATAATCAAAATTAAAATAAAACATTTATTGTAAAAATAGAATTAAATACAGATTATTAAAATTTAATAATATTTTTTTTTTTTAAAAAAAAAGGCCCTTAGCCATGGCCAAGCCGTGGCTAAGGGCCTGTTTTAAAAAAAAAAAATTCTTTAATTTACGTTGGAATTTACGATCAAAATATATAAATTTATATTTTACGTTTAAAATATATTAAATATATATAATATCTACGTTTAAAATATATAAATATATAAAATATATGAATATTTTTAAACAATTCTATATCAATATAAACATATATAAATGTATATATGTTGATCGACGTATCCGTGGCTATAGTCTACATATATATATAGTTACGTATATATAGTTTTACACATATAGATATATCTACACACACATATATATATATATATAGTTACGTATATATAGTTTTACACATATAGATATATCTACACACACACATATATATATATATAGTTACGTATATATAGTTTTACACATATAGATATATATACATATATATATATATACATATAAGAACAATTAATTAACTACGTATTAATTTATTTGTAATTTTTTTTAAAGTTCTAATAGGAAATGGAACGGACGCATTTATCATTATAAAACGATTTAAATCGAGCACTTCGAAACTGAATAAGTCAAAAAGCAAAAAAAAAAAAAAACAAACCGTAGCCCTTTAGCCACGGTTGTGCCGTGGCTAATAGACACGGCCTAGCCACGGTCTAGCCGTGGCTGATTTAGCCACGGTTTAGCCGTGGCTAACGGACACGGCCTGGCCACGGTCTAGCCGTGGCTGATTTAGCCACGGTGAAGCCGTGGCTAACGGACACGGCCTGGCCACGGTCTACCCGTGGCTCATTTAGCCACGGCTCATCCGTGCCTAACGGACACGGACAGGCCACGGCCAAGCCGTGGCTAGCCAGTGGCTATATATTGGCGGCAAAAGCCGCGCCAAAGTTAGCCACGGACTTTGGCCACGGCTTAGCCGTGTCTAAATTAGCCACGGCCTGGCCGTGGCTAATCCGTGGCTAAAACTGAAAAAAAAATTTCCCCCCTAATCCGTGGCTAATCCGTGTCTAATTTGTGGCTAATAGCCACGGCCTAGCCACGGATTTTTCCCGTGGCTATTTGCTATTTTTCTAGTAGTGTGAATTTTATACGTATTTTTAAAAAAAAATTGAATTTCTTCCATTTTCTCAAAATTATAAAAATACCTTTAATATTTTACAAAAAATTACATTGCCTTCAAAATAAAAAAATTCTGGCTCCGTAATTGTGTAATTCCCATGTAAAACTTGTAATTATAACCCAAAAACAAAACAAGTGAGTAGCGACTCGACTCAACCCGTCACTGTTCATTAAATAGAGGGACATACATAAAGCAAAAGCAAACCAATCTTTATGAAAAATTGGCGCAGCTGTCTCCTCGATTAGATGCATCGGTCCCCACTTGTTTTATAATCCTCTTCAAGGAAAATACTTAAATGCATGTATGTCTGTATTAGTATGTTATGGCGTAAAATTCTAGTATATATAGATATATAAGCATTTTTTTAACGTCCAGAAATATTTAAATAAATAGGGAAAATATTGTTTTTGGTCCGATAGATTGAATTCTATTCACTTTTGATAAATAATTTAAAAATGTTTTAAATTTAATTTCATAACTTTATTTTTTTTCTCAATATTTTTAGTATATACATGCTTATAAGGCATTTGAACCCCTTGAAATGTATTTTTAAGCACATTTGATTTCTCATCGAATTTCTTATGAGCCAATCAATTGTAATCCGACTTGTATTAGGAATACTATATAATATAGTATAACAATCTCACCAAGAAGGTGAGTTTTTGGCATTTTAAATTATGCATTTCAATTGACTCTTGTATATTGTCCATCTTATCCTTAAAATTGATATGTGAAATTACTAAACAATGGCATTCCATGAGGGCAAAATCGAATTTTTGTATCCTTAATACCATGTTACACATACAAATCAAACATACACCTTTTTAAAGAATATAAATTAAGAAAATTATCATACCAAAACAAATACACTTACGAAATGTCAAAATATGGGACCCACCCACTTAAGACATTAAACATTAAACATCTTATGTACGAAATTCATTATCAAATATGTCCTTTAACTTATAGGACCAAATACGAGATTAAGAGCCTAATTTGTTGTGCGATGATTGCATTAATATATGAGAAGAAAAATGAGATTAAAGTCTATTTATGGGTGGAAAAATAAGACTTTCTCCCTTTACACAATTGATCCAATGTAGTGGAACGGAAGATTGATACGTGTACGAACGTTGAGAAGAAAATAAAGTTATGAAATGAAATTAGAGAAAATTTTCAAACCATATATATGTAATAGCACCAAAATTGGAATTTTTTTTTAAAATATACTATTTTGATACTTTTATATTTAAAATATACTACTTTATAAAATCCTTTTCATTTTACCCCTTTTGAATAATAATTTTACTATTTGAAGTTTATTTATTTGCTTTAGTGCCCAAAACTTTAGATTTGTTTAGGATTTGATACCTTTTATTTAGAAAGAGGAAGGTATATCCATGTTTCATGATATATAAATTTTAGTAAGTTAACTGTTTCTCGAATTTTAACAGTCATTAGAATATAATTTTCTATTGTCATTTCCATTCTCCAAAGTGCTTGAATATCATTTTCTATATGGTTTAGTTCTTCAACGTAGTTATTAAGAAAATCTTTATTAATATTTTTATTGATGTAATCAAAAATATAGTCTTTTTTATTATTATATGTTGCAATAAGTATTCTTACATCTTCAGGTAAATTTTCTAATACCTTTAAAATAGCTATTCTATGTTTATAATTATTTCTTCTTTTAAATTGATTTTTTATGATATTGAAATCCTGATCCATTTTATATGAACAAAACAGTAAAATATATTTTCAAAATCATGATTAATAATGAAGTACTCTAAAACCATAAATTTTCATAAATCAAGCAGAGAAATCTTAATATCTAAATCTTTTAAAAATATATTACCTCCTTTAAATCTTCAATTCTTTAATCTTCCTAGGGACTCATCTTCTTGTATGAACACTATATTCTTCAGAGTAGAACAGTGTCCTAGAATTCACCCATTTGTAGGCTTCTTCTGCAACTTCTTTATACTCATTTTCCTATTTATTTATGGGAACAAACTCCTCATCACTGGAACTCCTGTTGTTCAAGCTTCTTGCTTTAGAAATTTTAACTTCAATAACGTTTGAATTATCCTGAGATTTTGAAGCTTTGCCTTTATTTTTCATGGAGTCAATGAAATCTTTATCAGATAAGGGTTTGGCTTGAACTCCAGAAGACTTTGCTTTATCTTTTCCTTTATTGCTTTCTTTTTTATCACTCTCATTTTTAGCATCACTCATTTTTTCTTTTTCCTTTTCTTTATTTCTGGATTCAAGGAACAAATTTAAACTTTCTTGAATATAAAGGGCTCTTCTAAGTCGTTCTTGAGAAATTTCTAACACTGTTTTAAAATTTAATTCAATCAAATCTTTAAGAGCTTTATTGCTATCAACAATGTCTTAACAAACCAAGACAATATCAGCAATCTCATTGTTTAGCTCATTTGCCTATTTATCAAGATCCATCTTTCTTTAGAAATTTAATCCTGCAGAAAAAACAAGAATTTATAAGATGATCTGTATTATCAATACATTTTTTGGGAAATTGTCACCCATCAACGAATTTGAGAAGTCTTTACCACTAACCGTTAGACAGTGGACTAGTTGTATGTATAGTGCATACAATCACTCTAGTTGCATTTAAAGGGAAATGCACACCCATCTCATCCATTTTAGAGTTGGAGAACTCATTCTTTTCTAAATTTTGTATTTGTGGAAATGAAATCGGCTAGAAAATTTTCTGAACTTTTTATGTACTTTATTTTAAAACTATGAAAGGGCAGGAAAACTTATCATCGATGTAGCCTTCTGTATTGGGATGTATTTGGTAATTTATTGAAAACCAAAAACTGTATTTGGATATTATCAATTTGGACTTTGAAAGGTCTTTGATATAGAAAGAGAGAGAATTTCTGAATTCCTTTTATGATGGCTAGAAGTTCTTTCTCATGGGTTGTATAGTTGACATCAGCTTGTCCGAAAGTACCACTCGTATACTTGCATATCTCATTGAGATCGATTTTAAGTAGTGTTGCCCAATAGAGATCTGAAGCATCTATCCGTATTATCAATTTATCCTTTTCATCTGGAAGTTTTAATTTAGGCAATGCTTTACATTTTTCCTTTAGATTTTTAACAATTTCTGTATGTTGATTGTTCCATCCTTTAGTATTATTTTTTCGAAGCAATTTTTGAATCTCACGCTTCTTTTTAGCAAGATTTATTATAAATCCCTCAGCATAATTTAAACAACCAAGGAATTTTTCAATTTGATTCATATTTTCTAATTTATCAGGAAATTCACAGATTTTCTTAGATATATGGGATTGACGTTTAATTCCTTCTTTATTTATTTTAACTCTAGAAATTCTATTTCTTCTTTACAAATTATAGCTTTTTTCTGGATAAGACTATACCATTATCTTTACAAGCTTTAGCATATTGAAGTAGGTGAGTTTTATGTTCTTCTAAAGTATTAGAGGCAACTAAAACGTCGTCAACATAAACGACAAGAAAGTCTTTATATTTATTAAAGATTTTATCCATTCTTCTTTGATATATAGAAGGTGCATTCTTTAATCCAAATGGCATAACTAACCATTCGAACTGTCATTGAGGAGAACTAAATGTTGTATATTGTATACTTTCAGGTTCCATTTTTATTTGCCAAAATCTTGAAGTGCAATCAAATTTAGAATAATATTTCTTTCTTTTAACTAAATTTAGTGAAACTTCTTTATTAGAAAGATAAAAACTATCTGACCTAGTGAAATGATTTAGTCTTTTATAATTTATTACCAGTCTAGGTTTTCCACGCTTTTTCTGAGCTGCATTTTCAACCATGAAAGCTAGGCTACTAAAAGGACTCCTACTCCTTCTAATTAAAGGTGGATTTTTATGTAATAATTCATTTATTTATTTATCAAATTCCTTTCTATTCTTTTGTATATAACATAGGTCTTTCTTTTATAACTATATTTTCAGTTAACTCTATTTTTTCCTTTAAATCTGACTCCTTCAAAAAAGCCAGAGAATGATCATTATAATTTTCTTTTATCCGTTTTATTACATCTTCAAGAGTTATTCTTTTTATTGTTATATTATGTATTTTTATAGGAATTTTATCATACGGTCCACCAAGCTTCGCTGGCTGAACTCTGAATGGCTCATTAATTCTAGGTAATTTTAAATAATAATTATATTTAGTTTTAAGTATTACAAAATACAAATTCTGTGAATAAAATTGAAATTGATGTTGGAAATCATTTTTCCTAACAATATATCAGTTTCAAGAGAGTTATATTCATAAATAGTGTTTATGATAACAATTTTACTTCCTAAGATAACATTTACTTTATCTGCCTTTTTATTAATGTGTTCGACTTGACCCGTAACACCTTTTATCTTTATATTTCCATTCTCTTGCCATTTAGTATAGAGAAGGATTTAAACAAAGTTATTTCTAAACCATTATCTATTAAGGCACAAGTTGTTATATTAGTATCTTGTACTGTTATTTGTACAAAAACACTCAAAGGAAAATTAATTCCCTTCATGTTTTTTACAAAAGATTTTTATATTTCCTATTTGTAATGTGACACCATGTTTATCTATTTTATAATAATCACACTGATTTAAAAAACTATTACCCAAAATTATATCGTAATAGTTTCCGGCCATATCACTATCTATGTAACAAGTTACAATTATTCTTAAATCTTCAAAGATTATTGAAACTTGTATCTCTTGATCACAAGTTATTAATTGACCTTCAAAGTTTTTATATTGAAATATTGTAGAAGCAACTTTTGCAATTAAACTTTTATTTTTATGTCTTGCAAGGTGATTGCCACTAGATCCTGTATCAATTAATATATTTGGTCCTTCAATATATTCTTGACCATTAAAATATTTTTCATTTATTACCATTGTATTGGTTATATCTTGTCTTGTAAATTCTACATTAGTAAGAGGTAACTTACTAACACTTTCTAGATATAGAATCTTCTCCAAAATCTATTTGTGGTACTGAACCACTACCAGATCCATATTCTAGAATAAGTTTTCTATTTTTTTTAACTTCATAATCTTTTATGTCTTTAATTTCTTCTATCATTGGTAACTTTATTGCAGTTATATCACGACATCCATCATCAATTTCTATATATGGTTTATCTTGATATATTTTACCATAATTTCTATTAGTAAAAGAATAAATTGCTCTATAGTAAAAGGTAAATACCTGACTTTTATCTCTTAGTTTTAAATATTTTAAAAGTTGAACGTTTGAGCTTAGAGTATCATTTATGTTCTGATCATTTATATCAACACTGTATTTGGGATAACAGTCAAAATGAAATTGTGAGTATATTAAATTTCCTTCGATCGTTCCTAAATGACTATTTTTAGCATCTTTAAATCTTTGGTCATGAAGCGAAATAACCATAGGACTATCTATTCCATCTCTAAATAAAGCTTTAACTAGAATTTGAATCCTGCCAAGATAAACATATTTTATCTTCTTTCATACTTCTGTACTTTTTATTTTGTTTAAAGCTTGATTTATTGAGGATTTAGTAAGCAAATTTAATCTAATTTACCCTTTAGTATGTTCAACATTTATGGATCTTTCAATTGCATGATAGTCATAAATGTTTATTTTTTCTCTTTTTATTAGATTACCAAAAGTAGTAAAAATACTTTTGGTAGGATTAGTTGCGTCAAGTCTTAAACCTTTTATTTTTGCTAAAGTTTCTTGACCAAAGGTTATTTGTTGAGCATAACCTTCTGATCCTTCGAAAACTTCTACTTCTTTATCTGAATCTTCAGTTTCTATTATATCTTTATTCATTCGCAGAATTACTGAAGTATTCTTCCTTTTCAATGTATATTTCTATATCTATATAATTCTCTATGTCTGAAACTTCAGATAATTCATCTTGTAGTTCTATAAATTCGGCTTCAATACTACGAATCTTTTTAGGTTTTTTACACTCTGGTGATTTATGTTCAATTTCTTCACAATTCCAACATTGACATTGTGAAAGGTTTTTATTTCTTTTATAGTTAGGTTTTCTTTTAAAATATCTTCTTTTTGGTTTTATATTTTTCTTTTGAAAATTATTGTATTTTTTATACTTCTTTTTATGAAACCTTCTTTCCTTTTTATTAATTCTTTCTTTATTGCATCCCCATTGACTGGGTACCTTAAATTCATTACAATATAAGGGTGAAAATTTTTTAGTTCTTCTATATAAATCTTGAGATTTACATAATTTACTTAACTCTGAAAAGAGGAAGCTAATCTTTCTTCCTAGAGTTGTGTTTGAATCTTTATTTGCTTCCTTCCATTTATTCATTATATATTTATTCCAAGGATGTGGAAGTTTTAAAAAGTACATATTGAGATATATACTCTGATCTTTATTACTATAGTATTGTGTATAATAATATTCTTTAAATTCACATGTATATTGTTTTAGATTCTTCATGCTACAAATTCTAAGGTTTATTAAATTAGTTCTTGCTTTTTCTTTTTCTTTAGAACTTTCTTTATCAGGTTTTTGCCAATTTTCTCCTAGAAATTCACTAGAAAGATAGGCAACTAAAATTTCAATTCCTTTTTCTGTATTATCTATTAATTTAGTCTGTACATTTCTTTTTATTAATGCTTTAGTGTTTTCAATTAATCCTTGCCACCAATTGAAAACAATTCCATCAAATGTAGCGATTAAATAATTTATTTGTTTATTTGATGTCCATGTATCGTCAACATTATATACGAAGAAAACTTTCATAGTATTTGCCCATGAAATTATGGCTTTTTAGTGTCTTCTTTGCAATCTATATTTAATTTAGAACTTCAATGATTTGTAGGTTCACTATAATTAGTATCAGGAGTGAATTTATCTAATTGTTTATGATATTTATCTTTCTTTATATGATCATAATATTGCCTTCTATATTTAGGAATAGGTATCATTTCTGATTCATCTATTTCCTATATTTTCTAGTTTTATTGTACCACTTGGGCCTTCAGTTGTATTATTTGTGTTAACAAATACTTCATATTCGTCTATTTCAGAAAGATCTATTTTTTCAAATTGATCAATTAATTCATTAATTTCATTCATCTTTATCTGTCTCAGATTCAGAATTTTGTTCTTTAGGTGTATTAGATGATGTAGCTATATCTTTACCTTTTTCTTCCTTTTTTAAAAGCTTATTCTTCAACTATTATTTTAGGTAATTCAACATTGAACATATATGTATCAAAAGAATTTCGATGTACAGTTTCTTTAACAGTTTTTATTGGCTTTATTATAATTTCTCTTTCTTTTATTTTCTTGTCGAATTTATTTTTCTTTAGACATATATTCTTTATTAAATCTTCAATGTTTGAATTACAAATTTTTAAGATTTGAACTTCTGTTTTTAATTCTATAAGTTCTTCACTTAAAACATATAGTAATTCAAGTATTTTATTCATTCCTGTATTTAATTCTTCAATATTTTTATTTATTTTATCCATTTGTATTTTTTATATCTATCCCAATGTATTTGAGCATTTTGTTGGGTATCTTTTATCTTTTGTTTGCAACTTTGTATTTTTACTTTATTCTCTTCTGCTTTAATGTGTTCATATTCTCGATTATATTCTTCGAGAATTATATTTAATCTCAGAATTAGATTTATACTTTGTATCCATTGTTTAAGATGTTTATTTGTTTTCATGCTTGGCTTAAAACATCAAGCCCCTCATTTATTTGTTTTATTTTGGTCTTCAAAACAAAAATTCTAAAAGCATCTCCTCTATGATAAGCTGGATTCCTTAATAATAGCAAATCCAACTCTTTTTGATATAGATTTAATTCTACAAGAAGCCTATGTTGTGTATAGCTAGGCATTGCTAAGTAGAATCATTACAACCCTTCTTTCTTTATAATTCTCTAACTTCTTAGAGTATAGTTCCCTTATTCTAGCATTTTTATGCTCATTGGCTGCATTCTCTAGTGTCATCAAATACTTGTATTTTCTATCGACTCTTTGAAATCCTTTAGTGTGTTTAAATAGTTGACTCTTCGTAATGAAGGTAACTGCCAATTAGTTTCATCACATAAGACATCATAAGATAAAAGATCAAAATTTAAATCATCACAAAAATCTTTATAATTTAATTCATGTAAATAAACGAATAACTCTTTAGTAATTAAAAGATTTATGATTGAAAGTTTTAATAATTCTAAATATTCCATATTTTGTATTTTATAATTTTTTATTAATTTTTATGGCTCTAATACCAAATTGTTGCAGGGGGTTGTACTTGATTTAATGTTATGAATTTAATAAAAATTAATAAATTATAAAAAGATGTAAACATGTTTTAAAGAAATTCTTTAGGTAAAAATGTACTAAAATGATCAAAAATAGGGTTTTAGTGAGATAAAGGTTAAAATTTGGGTTTTTTAGAAAACACGCCAGCCTAAATGAACAGTAAAATCGAGGTTTGAAAAAGTAATCTCGGGTGTTTTAGAAAACTTTTAAAAAAGTGGGTTATTTTAAAGATTTGAAAATTAAAAAAGGGTAAATTAAAAATTGTTTCTCAAAATTGATCAAGGTTCCACTAGCTTGTGGCACAAAAAATGAGATTTCCCTGTTTAATATTTTGTTTATCTACGTTTAAATGGAAGAAATTAATAAGGATAATGTGTACTTATTTTCGATTGATAAATTTTTGTAGTGAAAAAATAAAATGAATATAATTTAAGTTGAGTTTGATCAACTTATATTCACATGCAGCTGTGTGTTGTTTCATTTATTACCGTATTGATAAATCATTATTTTTTTAGTGAAATGATTGGATATATAATTCACTAAATGTAAAGAGATGATCAATGACTGTGCAGTGAATCAATCCACAAAAAAGATAATTGCCAAACACATAACAAGCTAATATGAAATATTAGTAGTTTATAGTTTATGTGGAGGCCACAAATTTTTTTTTCTTTTTTTTTTCATGGGAATTACTCAAGAGCTCAAGCTCTTGGAAAAAAATTCATATGACTTATAACATATCGAAATACAACGAATTAGCAATACAATCCGGAAGATATTGCTGTAAACCTCAGTAAATATGGATTCAAATGCAACAATACATAATTTGAAAAATAAAATAAAACAAATTGCTATGAATCGATCATGCATAGGATCTCTATTAAATAACCAAATAATGCTTTAACCAAAACCACTAATCTTGATCCATTAGAGATGCGAACGAGAAGTGGAGCTAGGGTTAGTGATCTTCTAAACCAACGAAAAACAGCGTATGTAACATTTCTGTATTTTCTCTCTTATATGGGGTAGAAAAAAAATGTTATTATATTCTGGCATAGAGATTATACCCTAATATGCCTAATGTATCACACTTTAATTATGGGTCCATCAAACACAATTAAAGTGTAACTGGGCTTCTACACATGAAAAATCTATATTCAATGTAATATTTCTATAAGCTCATTAAATTTATTTCTTAAGGGATCAAACAATTTGACTCCCTTTAACGAGATAACAGTCCACGTACAATAAATTAATATGTAAGACCACCAAAAAAAGAGAAAAAAACCCAACAATCTCCCACTTGGTCCACATATATTTTTAAAAAATTTGACATGCCAAAACCTTGGGCTTTTTAACAATATAACATAAAAAGGTGTAGAGTTTAATATTTTGACATGGTTTTTTTTCACAAGTTTACAGTGCCAATGTCGATTTCCAAAAAATTTGAAGTAAAGTCGACGTCGGTGTTGTCGACTTCACAAGAAAAAATCTGAAACAAATAAAAAATAATTAATGGAAGTCGACGCTCGCGATGTCAACTTCCAAAAATAATTTTTTTTACTGCACACTGACATGAACAGTAAAGTGTAGCAGTAGGATTAAAGCTCGCGTGACTTTTGAATCAACTTTGTGCAAGCAGCAGTCACATCGTGTTGATTGCTTTTTTTTTTTTTTTTCCAATTTCGTGTTTTATAAAAGAAGGGTTTGAGATGAGTTTGCCATACCACACTAAATAAATTTTCCTTCAGATTTATTTGTCCTCTTTTTCATGCTAACAATTTTATTTTTTGTGTTTATTTTTCAAGGTACGTATTTGAAGATTTTGATAAGGTTAGCATCACTTAATATGTGTAATATAGTTTTTTAGAATATTTTTTTGATTATTTATGTTGTATGTTATGTTAGATTTTTTATTTGAAAAAAATTATGGAGTGTTTTAGAAATTTATATGTAGTTGTATGTGTATTGGAGAATTGTATTAGAGAAATTTGTGGTTGCATTTGTGGATCTTTATTTTTTCGAGTTTACATGTATTTTATATATGTTAGACAAATTTATTAGAAGGTATTTTTGTGTATTTTAATGTGTGTATTATAATATTTTGAATTATTTTTTTGATGATATATGTTGTGTTGTATGTTGTGTTAATTTTTTTTAGTTGAAAAAATTTGGAGATGTTAATTATATTTTAGTATTTATAATGCATGATTTTTTTTTTGTAATTATTTTGAATTTTTTTTATATTGTAGAATGATATTTATTAGTAGTAGTTAAAAATGTTGTTATTTGAAAAATGGTGGAGAAAATAGAAAAAAAAAATATACCTTTGGAAGTCGACGTTGTGCGAATGTTAACTTCCTCATAATTTTTTATTAATAAAAAATTATGAGGAAGTCGACGTTCAAGACGTTGACTTCCCTTGTTTGTTTTTGTTTATTTATTACAAGGTATGTTTGTGCATTTTAACGTGTGTATTTTAGTTTTTTAATTATTTTTTTGATTATATATGTTGCGTTAATTTTTTTAGTTGAAACAATTAGGAGATGTTAATTATAATTTAGTATTTTTAATACAGGACTTTTTTTTAATTATTTCAATTTTTTTATATTGTAGAATGATAATGATATTTATTTATTAGTAGTTGTTAAAAATGTTATTATTTGAAAATGGGTGGAGAAAACGGAAAAAAAACTTTTGGAAAAATGTTGAGTTTAATTAAACCCTTTTTTTCGTTTTGTAGAATGGATTTTGAGAGGTTGAAATTCTATTACGGACTAGCAAACACTAGCGTTTTATATGAGCAACAAGATCATATATATCTGAACAATTATTCGATGGTAGAGTAGACCCTGATCAAATTGTTAGAGCTAGACATTGGGCTCATGGAATATTTGGTCAAGATGGTGTGTAATTGTATGATAGAGTAATTGAAATGTTACATATGATGGGATTTTACAGTGTCTATCGATGTTGATTTGCTGATGTAAATAATCGTTTAATTACTGCTTTGATAGAAAGGTGGTGCTCAGAGACTCACATTTTCCATTTAAAGGTGGGGGAGACTACTGTTACATTGGAAAACGTAGCAGTTATATGGGAATTACTGGTCGATGGACGTTCGATAATAGGAGTAGACGACTGTCCTGACATAGAAAGTGGGTGGCGAGCATAGTCAGGAGCTCCTCAGATTTACTCCAGGACAGACTGAGTTAAAAGGGTCTCATTTGAAGTTAAGTGCGTTGAGAAATTTTATTAATAATGCAGAAGTAACTAATGACATTGTACCCCTTGAGTTGCACGATGTGTTGCATTATTACTAAGCGGTGGTGTCATGTGTCCATCTACAAGTTGCACTTTGGTTTCGTTGTCATATCTGTGTCACTTGGCGGAAGTGACTGAAGTAGTCGAGTATAGTTGGGGCACCACGGTATTGGCTCATTTCTATCGTGAGCTTTGTGACAGTGCGGGCAAAAGAGATGACAATGCTAAAGTTAGAGACATTGGTGGAGCACTGCAATTATTGTAGGTAAATTAAATTTATTATTATAGTATTTGTTTTGTTATATTCATTATATGCTAGTATATTCTAATATTTTTTTTTATTAGATATGGGCATTGATCCACATGTCGAGTTTGCAGGCATTGACACAACCAGTACCACCTGAAATGGTCGGGCCGATTACCCTGAACTATGGTCTCCAATTACTCTGAGTTCCATGTGGTGGTAGGTAATAATAATAATGTTCATTAAGTGTTGAATATGTTGCGCAAATCGACTTGTCATAATTTCATTATTTTTGAATATGTTCTATAGATGGACTTATTGTAATTCTTGGACACATATAGCGAGACATAATGTCCGTATATTTAGGGATATGTTAGACAACATGAAACCTAGCAAGGTGTTGAATTTCTTCAAAATTTAGGCATGTATTATGTGATAGCTTTAAATATTGAATGTTAGTTAATTTACTTTTCAATTTAATTTGTATGGCAGTTTACATAGATGCCCTATGACTACCGATCGGACTTGATGCATACCCTACCCCGCTACTGCGGAAGGGAGTATTGGAGGGCCAATTGTCCCCTTCTGAACTACCACGTAGTTGAGCAACTCAATGGGCTCTTTTGATTTATAGTAATAGATTGTAATATAGGAAATAATTCAATTAAAATTTCATATTTGATTGAAGATAATTTCATGTATTGGAATGCTCCAATCCATGACACCATGGATTGGAGCCATGCTTTGTTGTTGGATTGAGTCTCTAGGGGAGGTGTGAGATTGAGGAAGTTAAAATTTGTTGATTAATATCATTGGATTGAATTTACTAAATTATCCTTACTATAAAATGCTTAAAAACCAATGAAAAATAATTTTATGGGCAACATGGAATTTTTACTAATAATTCAATGTAGTCCATGCAATCAAATAAGGTTGATAGTTCTATTGAAATTTGAGCTATGGATTAAATCATACAAATCAAATATGATAGTTTAATTATATTTATCCAACCTAACATCTATATAAATACTATATACACATCAATCCAATATGCAAAATCAAAAGAGCCCAATGTGTATCGTTGTACACATCAATTTGGACAAGTCCAAGGTATACTGACTATCCATGTTGCTCCCCATAAAATGTTCCATGCAACTACCAGAAAAGGTAAAGTTGGACACAACTGGGAAGCTCATCGTGCAAATTGTGTACAATCGTCGTTTAGTAGGCGTCGTCAAAGTGTTCAAGCACCAATAATAACTAATCCCAACCGAGGGACAGTGCTAGGATACGATAGGTGGTACGCATCGCACATCAGACAATTAATTACTCCACCGACTCAGCATATTGAAAATGGGTATCGACTAACCGAAATTGATGCATAGCTAACTGTGGTAAGTAATGATTTTATTTATTGTTATTGGATATTAATAAAGCAAAGTATGATGTCGCTAATGTTCTTTATTATTGCAGGACGATCACATGCATCAACTTTCGTTAAGTTGTGATGCACAAAGCGACCCCATTAAACTTGAATCGTATAGCGATTTGTAGATTTGATCAAAAACTTTGCTGACGGTGTCTATTCACTAGTTCAATCCGTCCTCGATTGTTCATATCAGAGTTAGGAGGCATAGATCACTATATGTAGCCAACGTCGTAGACGTAATTCGAATGTGAGGTCCCGGTGTGATGGGACAGGTTTGTCTAGATCGCGCCACGATGAGGTAGGACCATCTAGGATACATTGTGATGAGGCAGGTTTTCTGGGACAGTTTGTGATGAGGTAGTGCATTCACGCCAATACGAGGGCCAACCATCACCTTACATGCCACAATTTGGGATACCTTACACGCCTAAACTTGGGTTAAGTCTAGGAATGGGTGGGTGGATGGGATGGATATGGATATCCGCATATGGATACCCAATTGCAGTTTAATATGTCCCCTATACCATTTCTTAATTATGGAAATTATGGTTGTAGTGCCTTATATACGGACCAACCACCTCCGCTGCCGCCGTAGGAAGAGTTTCATGAACCACAACGTGAAGGAAGACCTCGAAGACAAAGAAATCCTCTATGTTGTGGCACCGTAGGACATAGAAGGGCGTACAGTTTTTTCGTTATTACTTGTGTACTTCGTATCATGTTATTTTTGTACTTCATATCACGTTCTTCTGTTTGAGGTGTAATTGTGTTGTTGTTATGTTTTTAGTACGCAGTACAGTTAAATAATGGACTAAAACAAATAATACATTACTATCATCTTAATACAAACTTTATGTAAAATCACAAACAAATAATATATCAATAATGTTGCCAAGATGGTCTAGGTTGATCCTGTTGTCTTCTATATTGGTTCCGTGTGCGCGCTTGAGGCCAATCCATCTCATTTTGGATACGGATAGTTGTATCATGGCCTTGCCTTTTCCTTGCTCGTAACTCAGGATTTTGTATTAACTCGAATGGAGCATCTGACCAGTATGGCTCATCCCAAACTGAATAGAACTTACCCTTGTATGTATCCAAATAATGATCAGTCTCGTAATACCAAGGCATGTACTCAAATGGTAGATGCCCAAAAGATCTTAATACTTGCACAACATGTGAACAATGTATTCTTATCTTACGCCACTTTCCACATGAGCATTCTCTAGTTCTCAATATGACAATGTGTTTTGTATTGCCACGTCTCTGACGTAATAGTGTCAATACATTGGCTGCTTCGTCGGCGTAATCTATATGGTGGACTACATGCCCTCTAGATTTTGCAACCTCAATCTTGAATATTTTGAAACAGTATTCTACCCACACTTAATTCTCTTGTCTCCACTTATGACCCTTTACACATCGTTTCATAAAAAAGGTTGCAGTACGAACGAATGTCAACTCAATCAATGGTGTAATTGGAAGATGACTCCCTCCTTTCAAAACACTGCTGATGTATTCTGACATATTAATCATCATAATACCACAACGTTGACCTGCATCGTAAGCCGTTCAAATGTTCAAACTTTCTTATCTCATGAGCATTTCCCACCTTGAACGCTAAATCCTTCAACTGGACATTCTTGAACTTCGAATTGAGATTGGAGCAATCATGTCTCAAACAAAATCTATGGCAATCAAGTGGCTCACTAAAGGCAGAGATACATTGTGCAGCACTGATGATGGCATTGTGCCTATTTGACAAGAGGCAAACTCATCGACCTTCTTGAACAAAATGTCTGCTCACAAGCTCTAGGAACCAACTCCAGGAAGTTAGATTTTCATTATCTACAAGCACGAATGCTAATGGTAGAATCTGTTGGTTTGCATCTATCGTTGTAGCTACAAAGAGCTTGTTCCTGTATTTGGTGTATAGATGGGTACTGTCTATGCTAATAAGTGGCCGACAGTGTTGAAAACCATCTATACAAGGTTTATAAGCCTAGAAGACGTAATGTCTCATTTGTTTTCCTGGGACTGCCCAACCACATGGACTGTGAACCTATTCGACAATTGTACCTGCAAATGAAAATGATGTTGTTTCGTTTAGCTTGTAACATATGATAATTGAAGTCTACTAAAAAAAAGACTTATTTACAATTAAATAATACCTGGGTTTCATTTTTGAAGGGCCGCCATGTACCTCAAAAGCTTAGCAATAGAGTTATCCCATGTGCCGTAAACAATTTGTCGTGCAAGTCTTAGGCCATGATATGATTTGACGTAAAAGATGATATAGTTATAATTATCTTTAACCAACTCAAAGACACTTTTAATAGGGTAATCATAGTTTGTTCTAATATGTCTTATCAACAAGCCAGCAACGAAATTCGTATCGAGATTTGCATGATCAGTGGACCTACTAGGCATAAAGCAAGTGTGTTCACCATTGTAAACACTGATCTTCCAATATCCTTTATTTTTCTTGAATGATTCGCGCATCAAGAAAGGACATCCAGTCGCAGCTCAATGCTTACACAACACAATCTAAAATTGTTGAGTGTTACGACAAACGATGAACTCTCTCTTAGCTCATTGGATATGATACTCCTTCATGACAACCATTACATGACCTTTGCTTTTGAACACCATACCTAGTCCAACCTTTCCTTTTGTTGGATCGTAGTATTTTGCTGGACATGTAGGTAAATCCATGGAATCTGCAAGAATCTCCAGAGCGGTGTTTAAGTAGAACGGTAGAATCTTTGGGAGATGTGGCACCGTTGTTCCAAGTGAAATGGAAGGTACATTTTTTGTCTCTTCAACTGGAACTTTGGTAGAATCATGTTCCACATTTTCGTCGACTAATTCAACCACAACTTCAACCTCTTCATTTTTCTTGTACTTCAAATCGTCATCATTTTTTGAATTAGAATCAAACACTTCATTATCACGTAAGCTATCTGCATAATAATCAGGAACGTTATCAACTTCTGGTACCAGGGCAGCTTCGAATGGCCCATTGTAGTTCGATGGTCCTTCAACGGGATACACCGATGTTCCGGTGTACATATTGACATTGGATTCCATGTACTCGCTATAATTTGTCGGAAACTCATTCAAATTGAAGTTTCGGAGAGCTTCCGTGACCATTGGCATATAATTCCCCGTTCCTTATTGTCGTTGCGTCTCAATTGTTTCAACAAATAGTTGCACTACTTCAAGTTTGGAATGCGGGTTCGTAAAGAAAGACAATGTCGAATCGTCGTTGATTTCCAAAATATTCTCCGTAGGCGGATCCCGACAAAGAAAGTACACGCCAAATATTTTGATGTTGTATTCATTCCGATCCACACCAATTGCATTGTAGCTTATGTCTACAATATTAGCAAATGATGATAATCGATTAATTCAAGGTATTCTAATCGGTGGATGATCATACAAAATGGAATAATTTGAATGATTCATTTGGCCTCCGTAATGTATAGCAACATTGATATATTCCATCTTATTTATAACAAATCAGATGGAAAATATACTAATACAAATTTGAAAAAATATAAAAATCATATAAAGAAATATAGACAATATATAAATATTCAAAATGTTGAATGAATATAGGATATAAATATTGAACTATAGGATAGAGGAATTTTGATGCATTGGTGAAAAGATAGGGTGTTTGGTATATTTATAGGTTGAAAATTTTACCTGTTGGCTAGGAAACGACACTGAAATAGGCCATTGGAGACTTCTCAAATGGCATTATTTAATTAGCCGTTTGAGAAGTCAAGTCTTCAATATGTAATTAGCATAATTTTTTTTAATATTTCAGAAATCATTTTTTTAATATGAGTTGACGTTGGGAAAGTCAACTCTTCAAAGAGTCAACATTCCCGATATAAACCTATGTTACTTTTTTAATTTATTTTATTTTTGTGTTAAAAAATTAAACAAAAACCCTTTTATGCTATTTTAGCAAAAAGTCCCAAAACCTTAGTGTGCGCAAACTTTATGCTATCTCAACCTTGAAATATTCCAAAACAATCCAGTCCATCAATTATGCTAATATGAGATCAAGGCAACTTTCGTTACATAATTTGTAACTAAACGGAACGGTGGTCACAATACCAGCATAATTAATGACATAGATCAAGTATGGATGTGTAGCATGAAAATTGCATAGAATGTGATCTCAATCATGCCTATTTCCAGCTAGTCCCACTTTATGACTCAAAAAGTTCCAAAACACTTTCCGACATTTTATGCAAAACCAAAGTGGAAAGTCAACAACTTTATTTTAGAGAATTCAATAAAGCATGAAATTCATAAATCTCATAAAACTTTAGTCTATACAATATGTAAACTATATCAAAAGCATTATGCCAAACAACGAACTCATAGTAGAGTGATATGTCATCTATTCTGATGACACCCACATGGACCACATGCTCATGAAACACCTTAGGCGGCAATGCCTTAGTGAGCGAATCTGCAATCATTTAGTTTGTACTAATATGCTCTATTGACACCTGAAGGCTCTGAACTCTTTCTCTCACGACAAAATGTTTTATGTCTACATACTTTGACTTAGATTAACTTTGGTTGTTTTTTTCATACAACTCAGCGGCCTTACTATCACAATTGATTTTCAATGGTTTTTCTATACGATTGACTACTTGTAGTCCAGTGATAAAGTTTCGGAGCTATATCCCCTGATTAGATGGTCTCATAGCAAGCTACGAATTATGTCTTCATTGTCGAGAAAGCTATAAGTGTCTGCTCGACACTTTTCCAGCAAATAGCCCCTTCGGCTATCATAAAGACAAAGCCTGGTGTAGACCTCCTGCTATCCAGACACCTAGCAAAGTCCGAATTGGAATATCCCACAATCTCTAGGTGGTCTGATCTTCAATAAGTAAGCATTTAATCCTTAGTCTTTTGTAAATATCTCATAACTCGCTTTGCTTCTCTCCAATGATCCATACCTTGGTTACTCAAATACCTACCCAATATCCCTACTATGTACATTATATTTGAATGCGTACACACTGGAGCATCCATGAGATTCCCTACTGCTGACGTATAATGGACTTTGTCCATTTCCTTTCTCTCTAGGTCTGTCTTGGGACATTGAAGCAAACTAAAATTATCCTTTTTTTCCACAGGTGTATCCCCTAGTGCACAACTGTGAATGCCAAAACGCTAATCACCTTATCAGTGTAGGCCTTTTGCGATAATTCGAGTATACATCTGGAACGATCTCGATGGATCTGTATACCCAGAACAAAAGATGTTTTACCATGATCCTTCATTTCAAATTTCTTGGTTTCATGTAATAGGTGTACATTACTGCTTGCACTACTATAAAAACTACATTTAGCCATAGAATTTAGCCACAGAATAGTCACGAATTTAAAAAAAGTCACAGAAAAAATAGCAACGGATTTTCTATGGCTAAATTTAGACACGGAATATCTGTGGCTATTTTTGATGGCTAAAATTGGCGCGAAATTTGGTGCCAATTTAGCTACAGAAAATCAGTGGCTAATAGCCATGAATTTGCCATGGCTAATGGTCAAAGACTTAGCCATAGATATTTTTAAATTAAAAAAAATGAATTTTTTGTTTTGGCCATGGCAAATTTTAGCCACGGAAAATCCGTTGCTAAAATTTGCCATGCCACTTTTACCCACAGAAACAACTCGTGGCTAATCCATGGCTAAATTGTCCTTTTCTAGTAGTGTTGTCGGTAGAATAACATCTACATACAACACCAGGATGATGAATTTGCTCCAACTGACCTTGAGATATATACATTGATCAACGGTGTTTTCTTCAAAAGCAAAAGAGGTTATCACCTGATCAAACATCCGGTACCACTGGCAGGATGCCTACTTTAAGACATAAATGGACTTCTTGAGTTTGCATACTAAGTGCTTTGAGTCTTTGGACACAAAGTTGTTCGGTTGCACCATGTATATAATTTTCTCAATGTATCCATTACGAAATGTTGTCGTTACGTTCATTTGGTGTAACTCCAAATCATAATGAGCTATGAGTGGCATGATTATTCTAAAAGAGTCTTTTTGTCAATACTAGTAAAAAGTCCCTTTAAACTCTATGCCTTCTTGGTAAGTGAATCCTTTGGTGACTAGGCATGCTTTGTATTTTTTGATGTTACCATTTTCGTCCTGTTTAGTTTTGGAAACCCACTTACAACCGATGGGTTTCGCCCCATGTGGTAACTTGAAAAGATCCCAAACACCATTGCTTGCCATGGATTTCATCTCCTCATTCATGACTTAGATCATCTTGCAATCCTATATCAAATTCGTGTTCATTGAGATACATGACCACTACTAAAAAAACTATTTTTAGTAACCGATTTTGGCTAAAATCGGTCACAAAAATAGATTTGTGACTGAATCAGTGACCGACAAAATCGGTCACGAAAACCTTCATCACAGATTTTTGTGACCGAATCTGTGACTGACTATTTTTGTGACCGACTTTGTGACCGAACTATTAGTCACAAAAAAAATAAATCGTGATCGATTTTTCGGTCACAGACTCGTCGAATAGTGACCGAATTTGTGGCCAAAATTTTAGTCACAGCAGAAAGGAATAGTGACTGAAATTTCGATCACAAATTCAATTAATAGTGACCGAATTTTCGATCACAATTTCAAGAAAATAGTGACCGTTTTGTGACTGTACGTTGGGTCATTTTAAAAAATAATAGTGACCGAAAATTCGGTCACTAATATGGAAAAAAATAGTGACCGATTTTTCAGTCACAAATTGTAAAGGAACAGTGACAAATTTCAGTCACTATATAGTATTTTGTGACCGAAAAATCGGTCACAAATTTTCAACCACAGATTTTTGTAAATCTATTTTTGATCACAAACCTGACGTGTAATATGAATTTCAATTGTTTCAATTTGCAAATTTCCCAATTTAAATAACACCAATATTCGCAAAACATTCATCAATATCCACCAAATATTTACCAATATCCGAAAATATACACTAATATTCTCGAAACATACACCAATAACCGCCAAAATTAAACAATATCCGCAAAATATACACAAATATCCTCAAAACATATCCGCAATATCCGCAAACACGCATCCACCAAACATGATCAACTCCAAATTATCTATCCATCAACATACACCATTATCCACCATATATTCAACAATATCCCCGACATATACACCAATATCCTCAAAACATACACCAATATCCACAAATTACATCACCAAATACATTCAAGTCATATCTTTATCCACAAAAAACATCATGCCTCTCAAATCTTCTACATATATACATACATATTCACCAAACATAAATAGCAAGATAGTTGTCGACATCAATCATCATTCTCATCATTGTCACCGTCACAATTGTTTTGACCTATTAACTTGCTCGTTTTCGATGATGATGATGCAACGAAAGGGACTTCAGTAGCATGTGGTGGGGTCAGAAATCCATATGTGGGTGGCATAAAAGTGGGTATTTGAGCTTGCGAACTTGATGGAAAGGATGCGAACCTTTGAATTTGACTCATGGACTGTTGGAAGGAGTCAAACTTTGCAGACAAGTTGAGAAGTGAATCTTGCAACTTCACGTTCTGCTCCTGAACTAAGTCAATCTTTTTCTTTTGCTCCTCAATCTCCTTTGCTTGCTCTTCGATCTTCGTCTTTTGCTCATCTACTTGAAGTTTAAGGGCCCTAGTCTCCTTACCCTCCAATGCGCCTCTTGCCCAAGGAACAGACGTTGATCGAGATTCGGAAGACTTTAAAAGTTTTGCCACACCTGCAAGACCATACGCCTGGCCTTTTTTCAAACCTCCAACTGTATCCATTCACACCTAAAAGACGAAAACAAATGGACAATCAAAATTACGCATCTCTAAATATAGAAACTAATAAAATGTAAAGTAAGTTATATTATAAAAATTGATTACGTCAATCTCCTTTTGCCTCTCATGCTCAGTGCCATCCTCATTCTCACTCGAAGTTGCACCACTGTTTCCACGAGCAGCCCACTTGTTTTGAAATGATTCCTACATGTAAAACAAATCAAAAACAAACAAAACAAATTAAATATGTAAAACAAGAATGAACAAACAATACATACAAGTTCAAAAATATTACTAATGTTGATATATAATATTACTTACGACAGTATTTTTTGCACGATCGTTCACAAAGACCCGTTCACCTTCCTTTTTTTTTTTGAGTGGAGACATATAAAAGCTTGAACAAGAGAAGGTGTTTCACCCGTTTCTGCCTCCTACAAAGAAAAAAATAATTAAAAATAAATTATAATTAATGCTAAATAATGATATATACACAATATAATTACCATTCTATCCATATGCGTAAGGTGGGTAATAGAACCACGCGAGTGAATTGAGAAGCCTTGTCCGTTACAATCTAATGCTCTATTCTTCTTGGCTTGAGCACATTTTTTCTTATAACTCTCTGTGGCCCATTGTTGCCTCAAATCTTCCCAATATTCATCAGTTATCCAACGAGGCTTTTTGTTCTTTTCACGTGCCCGATATAGTTTACTTTTTAACAGCATAGCCCCACGATGATTGAAAATTGCATGAATCTCATCTTGATTTTCTTCATGCCAAACAAATTTTTTCTACAAAAATTCATTTTATTGTGTCACAATAATATTAGATATTCTTAATTACATAAAAATGTCATAGAATTACAAACATATGTGTGATTACCTCAAACTCTCCAAACCACTTATCCCTCTGAGATTCAGGGACTTTTTTCCAAGATTTCCATGGCCCTCCAAATGACTTCTTCACAATAGTTGTTATCTCATCAACACACTTTTTATTATCACTGAACCTATATGACCACACATGCAAAGATTAATAACAATAAAAGTCGAATAATATAAACACTAAGAATATTATAATAGAAATTATTACTCTAATCCTCGAGGGCGAATGAAAATCTTTCCAACTGTACTATCATTGACGCTATTTTCAGTACTCGGTGTGGCAGGAACATTTGTTCCACTATGATTAGCATCAAGAGGGGCTAACTGTGATGACTCCGTAGGCTGCATAGCCATGTTAGTTGGTGGAGGCATCATCAAATAAGATGGAGATGGAGTTGACGTCTTTCCTTTTCCTTTTTTACCACCACTTGCCATCTGTTGCACGATTCTCCAACAAAATTTATATTAATCATGTTGAATATGAAAAGGATGAAATAGAAGTTTTCAACTAACACAACAAAATGATATCAAAAGATATTCTTGATACAACATTCTTAACACATACATGAAATTTGATGACATTCACAATTTCACTTGATTAAAGTTCACAATAAAATTACCATAAGTACAATAATCAATTATTCATCTCCGTTATCTTCACTGTCATCTTCTTCACCATCAGAAAAATCAAATTCATCTTCTTCTTCTTCATCCAAATGTTGATAATCATCTAACTGTTCAAATTGTTCTACAGTTATTTGTTCACTATATCCGGTGTTGTCAACTAAATTCCCAATTGGATCGGAGTCATCAACAGAATTGAAAATATTAGATGGTTCCTGCAAAGCATCCTCCACATTATGGCCTCCATCAACTCTACTTCTTGGTCTCGTCTTGATTACAAAGCGCCAGTGAATTTTATCTCTTTTCTTACCAGGATAAGGGACATAATAAACTTGAGAAGCATGCTGAGCAAGAATGAATGGATCAAATTTCAAATAACTTTCATTCTGTTTTATCTCAACAATGCCATACTCTTTGTGTACCTTAATACCCCGATTAGAGACTGAATCAAACCAATGGCAATTAAACAACACAACTCTTTTATCCGGACTACCCGAATACTCAAGTTCAATCACTTCTTTAAGTTTCCCATAAAATTCAGAGGATTCTTGACCTTTTACACACACGCCAGAGTTACAAGTCTTCTTCTGTTGTGCTACTGAATCTATATGAAAAACATATCCGTTGACATAATATCTAGGCCATGTCTTGACTTCATTCATAGGACCCCAAGCTAGATCGCGCAAGTATTGATTTTGCACCATATTATCGGGATTGTGAACCTATTAACAATGTGTTGCAAAATTAATTAGTAACTTAGAATTTAATTCATAGTAATATATTTATAATTTCAACTTCTATTTAATTATCATACTTACATATAATTTAAACCACTCTACAAAATGCTTTTCAACAGATTCCTGAACTTGTTGGTCTGTAAGGTATGGCCAGAAATGTCGAGTCATGGTTTTATACGTCCTAAAATCACATAATCTGTTAGTAATGTTCAAAATATATTGGACAATATATTTTAAAATTACAACTAGTTAGTAATTACTTACTCGAGAAATGGCAACACTTCATCACAATTAATGAGAACATGAAGTGCGGCAGCTTTCCACTCCTCAATTGTTAGAAATCTAGTATCACACTTACCAGCGGGCTCGCCCTGCTGATTAAAACATGATAGGGTACGTGGAATTTCATTTTTCTAGCTTCCCACTTCATTTCGTCGACTCCTCGTGCTTTTCGATTGCACATGAGACTCAAAATAGTATGATGAAAAATAAGCTGACTCTTGGGCTAGATATGTCACGACCCGGAAAATCCCCTTTAGATTTTATTAAATATAAATAATAATTTACATGAATATTTTTACAAAATGCAAAAGTTACAATTTAAAATAATACAAAAGTAACTATAAAAGCTTCGTAGTGCCCGGTGGTCTTCCGCTGCGCACTCTGATATAATATCTTTGCCTAAAAGAATGTTTATATAGGGTGTCAACACGACGGTTGAGTAGAAACATCACTTAATCACATAAGGTGCTCGTGTGTGTGATTTGCAAATAAAGCATATATAAAGCACATAGTTTGCACTTTTCTACCTTTCGTCACCTAACAGTGACCCTTATGACTACCCATGCCGAATATACAACCAGCACATTTCTCCCGCCTGCCTTATCCTCCGGTGGTCGTATCCCGGGCATACGCCGAATATTGTCCTACGCCCCTGTCTCTTGAGTAGAACACTCCGTCTACCCAAGGGGGGATTAGGAGATGGAAGGAGTGTGAGCTCTTAAAACCGGCTACTCAATAGTATGTCCCGGCGGAACACACCCAAACCACTCCGGCATATTTGGGCCCATTCACATAATATCACATAATCACATAGTCAATCCTTGGAAACCTTGCTTCCATATTTCAACATATTGTAAAATACTATTAAATGTAAAATAATTGAAGTTCTTAAATATAATCATATATATTCCTATAACTTATGTTAACGTATATATATATGTATAAAATATCGAATCAAAATATAAGTATATATACCTATGTACGTATAACATATACATAAATATAAATATATGAAAAGATCCAAGTAGATTAAAATATATAAAACTATTGCGTATAGCATATGTATAAAAGCATATGTAGATATATTTTAGTAAAAGAGGGATTTTGCTTTGTTTAAAACTAAATTTATTTTGTTAGAATAACTAAATCTTGATAAAACTTTAATAAATACATTTTATTCTAAAACTTTAATCTATAAAGTAAATATTGGTAAGAAAATAATATACCTTTCCATAAAACCGCTTTATTCCCATAAAATTAATATAGTTTCATATTTTCATAAAACAAATAAAAGTTCATGAAACTAACATATTTTCCAAAATGACATATGGTTTTGGATAAAGATTTTACTTACAAAATAAACATATATTTCTATAAACTTTTCCTTACAAAACTCATTATAGTTTCATGAAACCACTTTAATTTATTAGATCTCATGAAATCCTACACACATGACTCCATGATACTTAACCTATGAAAATAAGGCACATATCAAGCATATAATCACATAGTCACATAATAAGCTCACAAGGTTGCATCTTGATCACATAATAAGAGTAATATTCACATATTAAGCATAAACTAGATTAAGCTACTAAACCAAGAGCATTGAAGTATGCTTGACAAGAACTTTTACTCATGAGCATTGAAGCATGCTTTTAGCAAGGACTTTTACTCAAGAGCATTGAAGCATGTCTAAGCAAGAACTTTTACTCAAGGTCAACATATATAATTAAAACCTCTACTTATGAGATTAAGCAAGGTTTCTACCTTTCAAAAGGGCACCTTCTCCTCTATAGATATAAAATGTAGGATACAAATATAGATATATAGAAAGGTTAATATGTATATATATGTGTGTAGAAGAAGGGTAATGATATATATATGTATATAGAATGGTATACCAATGATATAGGGTGATATATATATTGAAAGTGCAAGATTTTGTGGGTGTGAGGGTTATAGGCGGGATTTGTGTGTGTGTGTGGGTGTGAAATATGAGCAACTCCTCCCCCCTATTTATAGTGGAGAATGAGGGTAGAAGCCAAGACTTGGGGACCAAGTTTCAATTAATGCATATCTTCCTAATTAATGCAAATCTCCCACCTAGGCTAAAATTAAATGCCAAATTAAATGAAATCTTCCACCTCCCTCCTCTATTTCTAGCCTTGGTGTAACCCTAATGCATGAGTCATGAAGCTAGATGAATGGAAGACCACACAAGTGCACAATTTCTAGAAGAATGTCATCTTGTATTAGTGTAAGATATTTTAATAAAATATTAACACAAAATCAAATAAAATCAAATAAAATCTGATATTGATTTTCCTTATCTTATAAAATCTGAAATCATATCTTTATTTCAGTAAAATTCGAATATGTATTTATTTATTTTTGTAAAAACTGAAAATTAGGGTTTTAGGGCATAAAATTAGGGTTTTAAGGCCTAAAATCCGAAAATTCATAATTAATTTAGAAAAATTCCAAAATGATGAAATTTAATCTTTAAAAATCTGAAATTATATGTATATTTCCCAGAAATTAAAAATGTTTTAGTTATATTTTTGAAAATTGCAATTTAGGGCATATAAAGTTCGAAAATTGTGTTAGAATGTCTAATTCTTCTAAAATTTGGAAAATCATGTAATTTATTCAAAATTGCATCTTCTCCATGCATAAAAGTCTAAAATAATTAGTTATATTGTTTTGAAAACTCATAGGTATTTAATAAATGAATTTTCCAAGACTGGTAATTGAAATTCGAAAAATGAGCACTTTACCGTTCAAATTACAAATTAATCTCAAAAGTAGACTAAAATTTGAAAACAAAAGTAATAATGACATTTTCAAGAAGCATAAGGTTTCAAATCAATTATTTAAGTATTAACGATTTTCGGGTCGTCACAAGATATGCTTCACATATAGAGCCTTCGACTCTGGCTCTATTTTTAACCATACCCTTCAAATCATGTAAATATCTTTCAAATGGATACATCCATCTGTACTGGACGGGACCACACATGACTGCCTCATAAGGTAAGTGGATTGGCAAGTGCTCCATCAAATCAAAAAATGCCGGTGGGAAGATACATTCCAATTTACACAATATGACCGGTATATTTGACTCCAACCGTAACAAGTTTTCCTCCCGTAATTCTATCGAACACAACTCTCAAAAAAACTGACTTAACTCAGTTAATGGGTTCCACACGTTTTGAGGCAATGCACTAAACGCACTAGGAAACAATCTTTGCATAAACACATGGCAATCATGACTTTTCAAACCATGTAATTTACGGTTTGCCTTGTCCACACATCTTGCCAAATTCGAAGCATATCCATCTGGCATTTTTAAATTCTCAAGCCATGAACAAAAATCTCTCTTTTGATCCTCACATAACGTGAAACTTTCCTTTGATTTTTCAAATTTCCCATTCGGCAAACTTCTTAAGTGTAACTCTGGTCGTTTACAATACTCAACCAAGTCCATTCTTGCCTTATCATTGTCTTTGCTTTTGCCCTTTATAGACATAACAGTGTTAAGCACATTGTCAAAGACATTCTTTTCTATGTGCATTACATCTAGATTATGGCACACCAAATTGTCTTTCCAATAAGGCAAATCCCAAAATATACTTCGTTTTGTCCAGTTATGTAACACACCATAGCCAGGTATTTTGTTATTATCAACGGGCACATCAGTTATCTTGGAAAGATCACAAACTTTTTGCCATACATCTTTACCACTTAATCTTCTTGGTAGTTCTGACATCTCACGTCGTCCCCTGTAGAACGCATCTTTATTCCTTCGAAATGTATGATCAAGAGGCAAAAACTGACGATGGCAGTCAAACCAAGATATTTTTCTACCATGTTTTAACCTGAATGCTTTTGTATGTTCCATACAAATTGGGCATGCCAATTTTCTTGCTGTCATCCATCCAGAAAGCATGCCATATGCAGGAAAATCATTAATTATCCACATAAGTGCTGCCTTCACGTGGAAATTTGTTTTTGTCGAGATGTCATAGGTATCAACACCAGTTTCCCATAAAACCTTCAACTCATCAATCAAAGGTTGTAGATACACATCAATCCTACTTTTTGGGTTATGGGGACCAGGAACCAAGAAAGTTAAAAACATGTATGGAGTCGTCATACACAGCTCGGGAGGTAAATTATATGGCGTCACAATCACTGGCCAACAAGAATATGGTGTGGCAGATTGGCTGAACAGATTAAACCCGTCTGCACATAATCCGAGCCTGACATTTCATGGTTCAACAGCAAAGTTAGGATGAGTTTCATCAAAAGATTTCCATGCTAGTCCATCTGATGGATGACATAGAACACCAGGCTCTGTTTTATGTTCGTAGTGCCATCTCATATGCCCGGCTGATTTCATAGATGCATACAATCTTTTAAGCCTTGGGATAAGCGGCATGTAATGCATCCTTTTATAAGGTACTCGATTCGTATTACAATTTTCACCACCTCTTTCGGAATGTTTGAACCGTGGATGGGAACAGAATTTGCATTCAACTAGCACGGCATCTTCTTTGAAATACAACATACAACCGTTGATGCAGCAATCAATTTTCATAGAAGTTAATCCCAATTTCTTCACTAATTTCTTTGCATCGTAAAAATTATTAGGCACATGGTTGTCATTGGGATTAGAGGATTTTATGAGTGTAGCCATTCGATCAAAGCATCCTTGAGACATATTATAATCCGATTTTAAGCACATCATCTGAAGAGTCATTGACAATTCGGTATGACTTTCACATCCCGACCACAACAGCTGTTGTGCAGCATTCAACATCTCGTAGAAATGTTGAGTTTCTGGATTTGGAGTTTCCTCTGTACTCTGATTTGTCTCCATTTCTATAGGTTGAGCATTATTATCAAAGGTGTGCCCTGTAGCATCATAAATCAGATTTTCATATCCATGAAAACTCCCATTCATTCCATTTTGTTCAGTACTAGTGGAAGCCCCTCTGTGCATATCGATACCATCCAATTCAACCTCACCATGTGCAGTCCAATACCAGTAATCTTGTTGAAACCCGTATTTGAGAAGGTGAAGATGCACTTCTTGAGGATTCAAAAAACTCATATTTTGGTCTTTCGAACAGGGGCATCTAATACTGTTCCTCTCAGAATAATCAGGTCGTGTAGATGCAAATTTAATGAACTCTTCGACTCCGACTAGAAATTCACGTGCATAACCCGATCGTTTTGGTAGAAGTCTATTATACATCCAACTACGACGTACCCGAATATCCATATTCTGTAAAAATTATCAAACAATTATCTTGGTTTAATTGTACGTACAATTATATTAAAAATTGATCATGCTAACGAGTTTAAGATAAATTGATCATACTAACGCACAAATTGTTAAAGATAAATTTATATATTTTAATTATATATTTTATGGATATTTTTATGTATTTTAATATAAAAATATATATGTTGCGGATTCGGGGCGTGACAGAAGTGGTATCAGAACTTAGGTTATGATCTTTGGAATTCTATCGATCAGACATGACGACGAGTTAGGGATTTAATCATTTGCACAAGTTATGGATGATGGAGCGTATCTAGTTTGGGGTACTCTAGATTTTAATAGCTTAACCTAGAAATTTCATCAAGGTTTAAATGTTAAGCTGAGACATACTATAGTGTAAATCCTGCAACCTTTTAGGACTAGAGCAAAAGGGTGCATATATATTTATACTTTATTCCTTTTCTTAGAAAAATATGTGAAAGATGAGTATAGTTATAGCTACCCAATTAGAGAGTTATTTAGTTACAAACATTCACTAATGAGTGACGAGGGAGTTGGAAGAGAACTTGTGTGAGTATATCCTCACTCTTTTGAAACCTAAGGTATAGCAAGTTTCGAGGACGAAACTTTTTGTAAGGAGGAGAGAATGTGATACCCGTACCCATTTATCAGCCTTATTATTATTATTATTATTATTATTATTAGTATTATTATTATTATTATTATCGCCATTATTCTATGAACCAATGTTGTTATTTATTACTATTACTATTATTATTTTTAGGATTATTACTTCATTATTATTATTATTATTATTCATATTGATTATTACTATGATTATTATTATTACTATTATTATTTTTTTTAATGCTATTATTAATATTATTATTTGGAAATCCTACTGTGATTAGGATTACTATTATTATTAGTATGATGATGATTATTATTAATATTTTTGCTACTATTACTACTATTATTAGTAAAATCTGATTGGGTATAGAAGTATTGGTTAATCCTATTGGAGTTAGAATTATTAGGCTAATCCTATTAGGTTTATGATTATTGGGACTAATTCTATTAGATTTAGTAATCCTTAATAGCTTATAAATTATTGAGTTTATCAACTAGAACTAAGCACTATACTTAATTGGTCGATTTAGAGAAGGGCAAAAACTTAATGACTATACACGTGAGGTTCAACCGGGTGCTCTTCCAGGTTCATAAGTTTTTTGAGCTATCAGAAGATATAAGTGTGTTACACAGTTGGAATTGATGCAATCATTGCACTTGTGTGTGCAAAATACACCTTTTGGTATGTGTGTGGTTCTACATGTCAATTATAAGAAAGTAATTAAAACATATGAAGGGCGATCGTGATATAAGGGTGTTCGACAATAAAGGCCAAGGCTCATTAGATCCTCTATATAGTGATTATGCCTCGGATTCCTAAAGTGGGGCTATGATAAAAGTTTGAGGGATTGATATTTCGTTGATTCGGAACAAGACCTAGCTATGAAGTCGTTAGAGTTTTAAGAATACCTATTGATCAGGGTAAGTGGTTTCTCCCCTCTATTTCTTTTATAAAACTATGTCCTTATGAAACTTATATTTTTGTTCAAGTAAATTATTTTTTCACGAAAAATTGGATTTGAGCATGCTATTTTATGAATTTTCTACATGAAAAGCTGAAATTGTTTTGAGTTGTGCTATATGTGTATATATGAACATGCTCCGAACACTTGGGATACTATTGGTAGGAACGAGTTCTGAAATTTCCGACCAAGCTACGGGGTACAGTAGCAATTTTCGAACCCACTTAACGGGGTTGTAGTTAAGGCCCTCCTACGGGTAATAATAGTAGTTTCCGAACCCACTTAACGGGGTTGTAGTTAAGGCCTTCCTACGGGTAATAATAGTTGTGTCCGAACCCACTTAACGGGGTTGTAGTTAAGATCCTCCTATGGGTAATAATAGTAGTGTCCGAACCCACCTAACAGGGTTATAGTTAGGGCTTGATCAAGTTGGCCAATAGAGATTTCGAATGTTCACGAGCATGGATATATAAATGAATTTGTCTGATTCTGTTTTGTTATCAGTTCCGTTACTTGAAAGTGGAAAACGTTAGTTTTTGAATATTGTATATGTGTGCAAAGTGTGATTTTAATGCTATATATATATATGTAACTTGCTCAAATTCGATAGAGGGTTAAGAGATCCCTTACTGGGCGAGTGCGTTCACACCACTAATAATCATTTTGCAGAGATAGTGCCGAGAAAGATGATGAGGAACAGTTTTGGGGTTGGTGAGTGGATTGATGGAGTCCTTGCTTAGGGAATTTAGCGATCGCTATTTAGTTTTGATATTTCCTTGTATGGCTCTATCTATTAAGACTATTAAGGATTAGCTTCTACTTATGTTTTGGAATTGGAGATGTAATAGTTAGGATTATTATCTTTTCTGCTGTGACTAAGGTTTTTTCAATAAATATTTTATGGTTTTTAGTATGTTTTGATTTCCGTGGCTTGGTGTCTCTAAGTCCTTTGGGCTTAGGGGCATCGCCGTGTTGCGTCCCGAATTCGGGGCGTGACAGCGGGGGGGAAGGGTGGGTTGGCGGGGGAGGGCGGCTGTGGAGGGTGAGGAGAAAAAGGGGCGGCGGTGGTGGAGGGAGGGGGTGGCGGGGGGTGCGGCGGCGGAGGGAAGGAGGCTGCCGGTGGAGGAAGAGGGAGGCAGGGGGGGGGGGTGGGGGAAGGGAAGAGAGAGAGAGAGAGAAAGAGAGAGAGAGAGAGAGAGAGAGAGAGCTTACCTCAAGTAGAATTTAGGGAAAGGGAAGAGTGAAACTTAGAATTTTTCTAAGTGTAAAGTTCAATTTTTTACCCGATTTGTGACCGAAAATTCGGTCACAAATCTTTTTTTTAAAATTTGATATTAATAAATATTATTCAAACATTATAATTATTATTAAATTTAAAATATTTAATATTATTTTTTTCAAATTAATTATTTATATTTTCTATATATATATATATATCTAAAATACTTGTTAAATTTTCAGATTATTATTTAATTAATTATGCTGATTATTCAATTTTCTTATTTCAATTTGACTAATTATTTAGTTATCTCTCTTTATTAGTTGGATTAATTACTCAAATGCTGCAATTCAATTGAATTAATTATTCAGTTTCAACAATACAATTGAACTAATTATTCAGTTTGAACAATACAATTGAACTAATTATTCAGTTCTTCCTACTCAATTAGAGTAATTACTCAATTCCCTTTATTCAAATCTATTAATTACTCAATCTTCTCAATTTAATTGGACAAATTATTATTCAATATCTCCACTTCAATTGAGCCAATTATGAAATTTCCCCCAATTTCATTGGATTGGTTAGTCATTGCTCCTAACTGAGTTGGTACAATTACTCAAATTCCTACCAATCAAACAAATTAATTCCTCAATTCAGTTGGGCAATTTATTTAATTTCTCCAATTCAATTGAACTAATTACAAAATTCTCATCAATTTCATTGCACTAGATATTCAATGCTCGTAATTCAATTGGTATAATTACTCAAATTCCACAATTTGCTTAGATTAATTACTCAATTCAATGCCTTCCAGGTAAATATATGATCAATTACACTATTTAATTGTAGAATTTATATAATTTTTCCAATTTAATTGAATCAATTACAAAAATCCCTCCAATTTCGTTGGACTAATTATTCATTGCTCGTAATTCAGTACGTTGGTACTACAATTACTCCAATTCCACAATTATTTTAGATTAATTGAAACAATTTCACTAAGTTATTCAACTACATTGTTTAACAACTCAATTCCCCAAAGTTAATTGAACCAACTACTCAATTAAATATAAATTTTATTCTTTCAATTGGACTAATTTTCTTAATTTAATCGAACAATTTTCCATAAAAAAAAGGTAGAATTTTGGGACTAAATATTCGGTCTCTGTTCAAATAAGAGAAGCTAATATTTTGTGACCGATTTTTCGGTCACAATTTCCCTCAAAGTGCTAGCATTTTTGTGACTGAAAAATCGGTCACAATTTTGCCCAAGGAGGCTCCCATTTTGTGACCGATTTTTCGGTCACAATTTCGGCTCATAGAGCTTGTGTTTTTGTGACCGAAAAATCGGTCACAAATTCGCCCTATATGCTAGCATTTTTGCAAGGAGGCTCCCTTCTTGTGACCGATTTTTCGGTCACAATTTCGGCTCATAAAGCTTTTATATTTGTGACCGAAAAATCGGTCACAAATTCGCCCCATGCTAGCATTTTTGTGACCGAAAAATCGGTCACAAATTCGCCCCTATAATGCAATATTTTTGTGACCGAAAAATCGGTCACAATTTTCCCTTAAGTGCCTAGCTTTTTTGTGACCGAAAAATCGGTCACAAATTTGCCCAAAGAGCCTCCCATTTTGTGACCGATTTTTCGGTAACAATTTTCCCTCAAGTGCCTGGCTTTTTTGTGACCGAAAAATCGGTCACAAATTTGCCCAAAGAGCCTCCCATTTTGTGATCGATTTTTCGGTCACAATTTTCCCTCAAGTGCTTTGTATTTTTGTAACCGAAAAATCGGTCACAATTTTCCCTCAACTGCCTAGCTTTTTTTTTGATCGAAAAATCGATTACAAATTTGCCCAAAGAGCCTCCCTTTTTGTGACCGATTTTTTGGTCACAATTTTCCCTCAAGTGCTTTGTATTTTTGTGACCGAAAAATCTGTCACAAATTTGCCCAAAGTGCCTCCCATTTTGTGACCGATTTTTCGGTCACAATTTTCCCTCAAGTGACTAGCTTTTTTGTGACCGAAAAATCGGTCACAAATTTGCCCAAAGAGCCTCCCATTTTGTGACCGATTTTTCGGTCACAATTTTCCCTCAAGTGCTTTGTATTTTTGTAACCGAAAAATCGGTCACAATTTTCCCTCAACTGCCTAGCTTTTTTTTTGATCGAAAAATCGGTTACAAATTTGCCCAAAGAGCCTCCCTTTTTGTGACCGATTTTTTGGTCACAATTTTCCCTCAAGTGCCTTGTATTTTTGTGACCGAAAAATCTGTCACAAATTTGCCCAAAGTGCCTCCCATTTTGTGACCGATTTTTCGGTCCCAATTTTCCCTCAAGTGCCTAGCTTTTTTGTGACCGAAAAATCGGTCACAAATTTGCCCAAAGAGCCTCCCATTTTGTGACCGATTTTTCGGTCACAATTTTTCCCTCAAGTGCCTAGCTTTTTTGTGACCAAAAAATCGGTCACAAATTTGCCCAAAGAGCCTCCCATTTTGTGACCGATTTTTCGGTCACAATTTTCCCTCAAGTGCCTAGCATTTTTGTGACCGAAAAATCGGTCACAAATTCACCCAAATATATTTGCAGTCTGTGACCGATTTTTCGGTCACAAATCTGTTATAAGATTAATTTATTTTCTTTTTGATTTTTTTTTAAAAAATCTACACTAATTTAAATATAAGTAAATTAAAATTTTTTTATTATTTTTTTTTGTGATCGATATTTGCATTTTAGTGACCGATTTGTTAGTCACAATGATATTTTCATTCTTTTGTGAAATCGGTCACAAAAGCGGTCACAATTCTCCATTTTTTGTGACCGAATGTATTCCGTCACAAATTTTAGTCACTAAAAATAGTTTTTTTAGTAGTGGACGTAGTTATCAGAAATCGCTTTTCTCTTTCTCTGGTAGATCTCCTTATTGGCATTTCAGGTTGAGGTTGTTGGGTTTTATCTACTTGACTAGATGATGACTCCTCTACCTGATTAGTAGGCATCTCAAGTGTTGTGTTTTTTGTAGCCTTCTGATTTACAGGATAAAAAATATTTGGACTTCTTATTGTATTCTTTCCAGTTGTAATCGTACTAGAAATGCTAATATACTCCTCTTTAAACACAACTTTTCTTATCTTGATTACTCCCACTAAAACCAACATCCTCAATAAATTTGGTATTCCCAGTTTTGAAAAAGGACCTATTTGAAGGATTATAAAACTTAAAGCCCCTTGATCTTTCTGAGTACCCACAAAGTAGCAACTAGCTGTTCTTGAGCCTGATTTCCTTTCATTAGGCCAATAAGTCCTAGCCTTAGCTGGACATCCCGCAAACATGCAAGTGTCTCATACTGGGCTTTTTGCTAGTCTATAGCTCATACAGGATTTTTGCTACTTCTTTGCTTGGAACTCTATTTAGTATATAAGTTGCAGTCTTTAACGCTTCACTCCAAAGTGATTCTGGTAAAGAAGAATGACTAATCATACTTCTTACCATGTCCTTAATAGTCCGATTTTGTCTATCAGCTACACCATGTTGGCTTGGATTCCCCAACATGGTGTACTGAGGTACAATCCCACACTCAATCAAATATTTAGCAAAGGGCCTTCGACGTTGTTCACCTTATCCACCAAATTTTCCATAGTATTCCCCACCACGATCAGATTTGATAGCCTTAATTTTCTTGCCTAATTGATTTTCAACTTCGGCTTTGAAACTTTTAAATACATCCAGCGATTCAGACTTCTCGTGAATTAAGTACAAATAACCATAGCGAGAGTAGTCATCTATAAAGTGGATAAAATATTGTTGTCCATTCCATGAAGCTGTAGGGAATGGACTGCAAATGTCTGTGTGTATCAACTCCAAGAGTTCCGTACTCCTATTTGCACTTGTTCTCTTTATGTTTGTTTATTTTCCCTTTACTCATTCAATGCAGATTTTAAAATCTAAAAAATCAAGAGAGTCAAGAATTCCTTTTGATACATGCCTCTTTATTCTCTATTCAGAGATATGCCCTAATCGCTTATGCCACAACATAGATGAATTCTCATTTGTTAATTTGAGTTTAGTACTGTAATTACTAGAATGCACATTTGCATTTTTAGTGGAGGCTTGGTTGTCTAATTTATATAATTTATCAATTAGAATGCCGATTCTAACAATATTTGAATTCAGAGAAACACTGAAAATTCCACTCCTAAGGGAATAGGTATAACCAAATTTGTTCGAACAAGAAACAAAAATCAAATTTCGTCTAAAAGACGGTATAATAAAAGTTTCTTTCGGATCCAAAAATAAACCAATATCTAATAAAATCCTAAAGACACCAATAGCCTCCACGTGAGCTTTATTGCTATTTCCCACATAAATGTATCTTTTAGCATCAGTTGGTACTCATCAATATCTTAGGCAATCCAGCATTGTGACACTAATGTGAGTAATTGCACCCGTATCTATCCACCAAGTGTCACTAGGTACTAAAGTCATATTAACTGCTGAACAAACAAAGTTGAGAAGTTTACATTTCTTTGCATGCTAAGTGGCGTATTTGGGGCAATCATTCTTCATGTGATTAGGCTTCTTACAAAAGAAGCATTTATCAATTGTATCATTCTTCCTTTGAGCCATGGATTGGGATACCCCTAATACTGTAGTTTTGTTACCTTTATTCCTTTTTCGCTTGCTGTTGGTGAAATTGACCTGTATAGCAACTACCAAATGAGCACTTTCAGTCCTCTCTTGATTCATTCTCTCTTCCTGTACACACTGAGGTATAAGCTCATTCAATGTTCGTTTCTCCTTTTAGGTATTATAGGATATTTTGAATAGACCAAATTATGCAGGAAGTGAGATTCAGAATAAGTGCATAAGGATGTCCTCAAGCTTAAGGGCCTTTAGTCTTGTCACAAGATTATACATTATGTACTCCCTTATATTTCCTTTGCCCTTATACCGCCTCGAAATAAGCTTACTAAGAACAATGCTCGTTCCAACCTTTTTGTTTATGGTCAATTGGTCTGCAATTTGCTTCAAAAAATCTTTGGCATTAGCTTCCTCAGGAATGCCACCCTTCATGGCTTTCAGAATTGAACTTCACATGATCATCAGACTCATGCGGTTTGATCGCTCCAACTTCTCATACGCAGACCTTTTTGTAGCAGTACTACTATCAGTTAGATTTGCGGGTGGATCAAACCTTAGTGCATAGTCAAGATCTATGCAATCAAGCATAATCATAATATGCTCCTTCCAATGCTTGAAGTTTGTGCCGTTAAGCACAGAGACATTGTTCAAATTGGTAGATATGGAAGACACTATACAATAAAAGACATGCTCACAATTAATCAACAGAATAAATGTATATACGGTGATAATAATAAAAACAAACATACATCCATGCAAGTGGGCCCAAATTAAGATACCTAGTACAACACTGTTATTTCGTCTTTGGACAAAAATAATAATTTGTAAGCAGTACTCTTATACATAGTTCCTGAATATTGATTGTTTCCAAAAATACCCAACACACAACATTGTTATTTTGTCTTTCAACAAATAACAATTTATAAATGGTATCATATAACTCATAAATACTAACATTTAAAAAACTGTCTAGCAATGTGCCTTTCTTTGGACCAACAAATTGCTAGCATTTTCCACAATATTTCATATATTTATGACTAGCTATTATCTGGCCAAAATAATCTTTCTTTGAGCCAATTATTTTGCATAGACAAAGCTACATAGTATATCACATATTCATGAATTTTTAATCATTTTGCCAAAATAATCTTCATTTGGGCCAATTATTTTGCATAAATGAAAACATGCCTAGTTTTCCAGAATAGGTAAATTTTAACTAGTAGAGGTTACTTTGGCAATATATCAGTTCAACTCACACTATTCCAGAAAATAGGCATACATGGATAATTAATTTGTTTAAATCTCAACATATGTACAACAAGTTTTTTTTTTCAACTTTTGAACTTGAACTATACATGTCACTATTATACTAAGACACGAGTAATCAGAGATGATTCTTTTCATCTGGTCGTCCTGGTTTCCAACCAATATACTATTCATGTTGAAGTTCCACAAGCACTGCTTAAAAATTGACCTCATATATATAAAGCTAAATACACAAATTATATCGTAATAAAAATATGATCAAGTGGTGCACATATTATAATGCGAAAGAGCATACCTAAGCAAGCCCTTTTCTTTCGACTTATGCTTTATCTCATAGAAACAACAACCACATGATCTGAAAAGTAAAGTAGTTCGGTGGTAGACACACTCTAATGCCACCATACAAATCTGAGTTCGATGCCTTGTGGCTGCCATTTTTTTTCTTGTTCGCCTGATGCAGGTTCGGTCCCAAGTACCAATACCTAAAACAAACGAACGTATGCAAACATGGTAGAAAATAGAACAATATCTTAGCGGTTTGGAATGCATAGGCCTTACTGATAGTTGCAATTCGACACCTTTAGAAGTAGATTGGACCCTTTGTTTTGTTTAAAAACAAAAAGGGGTGCACACAACTTAAAGTAGAAAACAGGGAAAAAAAATCATCCAAAAACTTTATGGATGGATTTTAATGACCAAGATCACACAATGACATGAAATCAAATAAGATATATGAATATGAACATACATCCACAATATATATCCAACATAAATATATACATTGTAAATTAACTAAAGCATGCTAAAAAAAAATACCATCGAATCACAACCGGATAAATCAAAATAAAATCATATTTCATTATTTATGTAGTCCTGCTCTGATACAACTTGTTGAAAACCTTAGTAAAATATGGATTCAAATGCAATAATCCATAATTCGAAACATAAAACAAAATCGATTGCTTCGAATTGATCATGCACAGGATCTCTAGTAAATAACCAAATAATGCTTCCACCAAAACCACTAACCTTGATCCATTAGAGACGTGGAAGAGAAGTGGAGCTAGGGTTAGTGATCTTCTAAGCCAACGAAAAACAACGTAACTTTCTATATTCTCTCTCTTAGATGGGATAGAAAGAAAAATGTTGTTATATTGTAGCTTAGGGACCATACCCTAATATTCTTAAAGTATCACACTTTAATTATGGGCCAATCTAGCATAATTAAAGTGTGACCAGGCTTCTACGCATGAAACATCCATACTCAATTTAATATTTCTATAAGCCCATTAAATTTATTTCTTAAGGGCTAACAAAATTGGGCTTCCTTTAATGAGATAGCAGTTCACGTATAATAAATTAATATGTGACACCACCAAAAGAAGAGCAAAATCCCAATAGATATATCCCCCACTAATCGAGCTCGACTAAATTACAAGCAGTGTACTTTGCTAAGTCGTGCGGCACTCTTGTAGCTGTAATTTACTTGTTTAAAGTGCCCATCAAGTTCTGTAATTTTATCAACTAGATTCCAGTGGAATTAGATGCACAATGGAGGCTATATAATAAATCGGAACGCCTATAAACAATCCCCTTCCCCCCCTCCCCACCAGCCATTGTAGCCCCTCATATAGACCCTTAAGCTCAATGTGAAGAGGGTCTCAACTGCTCATATATGTTCGAGATTGAACACCTAAAAACATACCTACCTCGTTTTAGATAACTGCCCTTAATCCCACATATCTATTGGTTTGATTAAATCTGAATCAAAGTTAATCTTAACTGCCCAGGAAATAATTCGGGACTACGATTCCACTGTCGGCCAAGCTTGAAAGCTAGGTTCCTCATCACACCATGATGGGACTTTCGAGAAAGTTGGAGGTGCTTACTCAATAAGGGCTCTTTTATGGTTCCACCAAGCTCTTCAATAAATTACCATTAACTTATCGAGTGTTACTCCCTTCTCCTTGCTCGACACTTGAGAGAACATAGTGATTCTATCCCTAAGTCGTGAGTTTAGCAGGAATGGGAGTTGTTGGTGAGTAATGCCGCAACCGTTTCAAACACCAACACCAAGTTTTGGTCATTGATGGTATTTTTGCAGGTGTATGAATACCTCCTCAAAATAAATGAAAGATAGCGAGGAATAATGTCTATGAAATCATGAGGTAGTGGGGGTGTATTAAGAAGGTAAATAATTAGCCTCAGTAGTGGAGAATATAATAATAAAAATGAAGTTACTATTATTTATAAGTATGATCTTTTAGTTACACCAACTAACCTCACAATAAATCCACTATGCACAATCTTTTCATAACATAAGGTATAAAGTTCATAAAATTTTAATATTAAAATGCTCTACACAAACATCATTTTGTTCCATCAGAATATAAGTTATCATTTATTTTCTTAATAAATTGTTACTAATTATCTAAAAAACTATTTTCAATAATTGTAACTATTGGCCATGGAAATATATATATATATATAAAGATATATATGATGTAATGAATGTCAAATAAATATTCTCAATAAAAAAAACCAAAAAGTTACTTTCTTTTTTAACCTTTCTTTCCCTAAGCTCGGATTAAATGGTGTTTGAGATGTTCTACTTGAACTTTGCATTTGATTTCTTCAATCACTTTATAGATAATTTGGTTATTGATATATAAGTAGTTGATCTCTACTAAAGACATAAATTCTACTTAAATGTTTTAAAAAAATATATTGTAAGACTTAAATTTGATGGGCCTCATGCCATTTTTTTCCTTCCTTCCACTTTTTCACTCGTAACCAAACGAAGGAACGTTATTTCTTTCCTCTCATTTTCCTTCCTTCCACTTTGCTTTCTCCCATTTTCCTCCCTACCAAACAAACCCTAACACCATGTTTGGTTCTAAAATTTTAAGAGAGAAAAGAAAAGAAAATAAAAAGGAAAATAATTTTTCAGTATTTGGTTGCTAGAAAAAAGGAAGGGAATACTGAGGAAAGGAAAATAGAAAAAAATATATCATAAATAGAGGAAAATAATTTCCCCCCAATTAAGTGAGGAAAAGGAAGGAAAATAAACACACTCTCCTTAACTCTGTTTCTCTCTCTCGTTGTCCAGAACTCTCTCACTCCTTTCTTTCTCCAAAAAAAACACGCTCTCTTTAACTCTCTCTCTCTCTCTCTCCAGAACTCTCTCACTCGTTTCTCTTTCCAAAACTCTCACTCTTCACTCTCTTACTTGTTCTCTACAGGCCTCTTCCATCCGATTCTTACCATGTCTTCCAAGGAAATTCATCGAGTTCTCAACAGAGATTTCCACCATTATTGTGCTCGTTAATTTCCTCCGGTGAAACAAAATGCCGATCAATTTTATTGTCAAAACCAAACACCCGTGAAGAATACAGTAAGGCCCAACTCGATTGGTAGTGGAAGTGGTGCAGGAGATCGATTTTTCTCAATCTCTTCATATTTATTTCCACATTTGGAATCTCAATCTTCATGTTACAGAGGAAGAGGTATTTCTATTTCAAATCCTATTTAAGAAATATGTTTGAAATTTTCCATTATTACCATATATTATTATTTTTAGTCTTTGTTGGGATTTTGTGTGTTGCCTGTTAATCATATTTGGGCTTTTGGCATTTTGGGGTGTTTCTTGGTTTAGAGTTGATTAATTTTCTGTTTTGGGGATTTTTGATGCTCTTTTGTTAATTTTCTCTGTTTTTGGGGACAAGATACTGAATGTTGTGGTGTAGACAAGATATTGAATGTTATGTTCTTAACTGTTATGATATTTCATTTGTGCTCACAGTTCGAAGCTTTGTTTCAATGTAAATTGTGAGTAGGCTTTGTATGGTACGTAGATGTTCCATCGAGATGCTTTTGGCAAGATTCCAATGATTGATAACTTTTTGCCTCATCAAAACTTTCCTGGAAATATTTATCTGAGTTATGCAGAAACGTGTGCACTAGTAGGATACAATCAGTTGTTTTCTTCAACCTGTTTTAAAGAAAAGAGATCCACTATTAAATCATTAATATATAGAAGCATTTGAATTGTCCATTTTTGTGTAATCCATAAATTATCAGCAGTTCTGTTTCCATGATATCCTGGTCAATAGTGATGTTGGTGTTGTACATCTATTCCATTTTCATCCGTTTTTTATTAGTATTAGTTGTTCATGTATTCCTAAATATGGTTTGAGTAAGATGATTCTTGAATGTGCAAGCATGGAGAAAACAACTCTGTCTGTCAAAGTCGTTGCCCTGTAACTTGTAAGGATATCTCCAAAACTAAAAAGAATGCAATGAAAATCCTTTGATGGATACTTGTGGTATTATTTTATAGTTTGCTAGATTTGTCTACCAAGCTATAGAATGGTTTTGTCTAATCAAGATATGAGTTACCAAGTCCAATTCAAGAATGTCATGACAATACCCTCGGACTTGGTCTAAGCACATAAAAAAACATGAGCATCAATATGAAACTATAAGGAAGTAGCATCCATGACCTTTGCCTAGCTTGAGTTAGTGTATCAGCCAAGCACAAATGGCATAATTAACTTTTATCTTGAATTTTAGTTTTCCATGTTCTATTTTAATTTTGTGATTGTAGCTTCCTAAGTTAAACGTACTATATTCAACTAGTTATTAGTACATTTTTTGCCATTTTATTTTATATTTTTATGATATGTGAAGGACTAAGATAATTGAAGTTTACCAATTCATATTTCATGGCTTTAATCGGACATATCTATCTACACACACACACTCACACACACACACACACACTCTTATATATATAATACAAAGAAAAGGAATAACATAGATGTCAACCGATTTCAGTTGATCAAAGTTACTGGTCATCATTTCAAAGTGGATGACCCCATTTTTTCTTTTTTTTTTTCTTTCCAACATGATGAGTTCGTTACCTACCATCTTTGTAATATGTGTTTGGTGGAGCTCATTTATATATATATATATATATATATATATATTCTGTTATACATATATGTCATTTTCTATAACCTTTGCAAGGGTCTTTGTTTAGTAGATAATATAAACTTGTGCATGATACATATTTCTTACTATGTGTATTTTCTTGTTCTATTCTTATAGTATTGATAAAAAGAATCTCATAGATATTGCTTCTTGTTTAGATGGATGTGGATGATGAGGAACAATGGGAAAATTTGAGAAAATGGGTTGCTACTTGTGTTGTTACTTACGCAACATATGCTATTTTTCTTATTTCATTAGTTCGAGCGCCAAATTATATAGATGAGGATATTACAAAAGACGGGGATTATGAAAGACAAAGTTTGATGAGACATCTCACAAAATTGAATGATGAGGATTGTCGTGATCAATTGCTAATCTTGTATATATTCTTAAAGGAAGAGACCTACAAAGAGATACTAGACATAATACTGTAGAAGAGCAAGTAGCAAGATTTCTCTATATTATGGGTCATAATCTAAGGAATAGAAAAATTAAGTATACATTTAGATGTTTTGGTGAAACAGTAAGTCAAAAATTTAACAAGGTGCTTAAAGCTGTTATTTCTTCAGAGGATCTCTTTTTAAAGCAACCTAATGGAAAAGAGTGCCAGACAGAGATCAATAACAGTTCCAAATATTATCCGTACTTTAAGGTAAAACAAATTTAGGAAAAAAACACACCTAAATAGAACTTTATTTTATGTATGCTAATAAATCCTTTACAGGATTGTATAGGTGCAATTGATAGTTTACACTTTCTCGTTAAAGTGTCAAATAATGATGCACCAAGGTATCAACACATTCTTGTTAAACCACGCCTGACTCAAAATGTTCTTGTTGCTTGTCCCTTTGATCTAGAGTTCACTTATGTTCTTTGTAGTTGGGAAGGATCAACATCTGATTCTAGAATATTGAAAAGTGCTTTAACTAGATAAAATGATTGTTTAATCATTCCCCAATTCCTTTTTTTTTGTTTTCGTATATATATATATTTCTTTGGGTTCATATTGAATAACTATTTATGATTTAGGTAAATACTACTTGGTTGATGCTGGTTTCCAACTAAAAATTGGGTTTCTTGCTCCTTATTGGGGTACTAGTTATCATTTAAAGGAGTATAGTATTCATAAACCACAAAACTTGCGCGAACTTTTTAATTTACGTCATGCTTTGGCAAGGAATTCAATTAAATGAGCTTTTAGGGTTTTGAAAAAGAAATTCCCTATGTTAGGAAGTGGAACAAAGTCTCATTTTGATGTGGATACTCAAGCAGACGTTATACATGTTGTATATTTCAGGATTACCTAATGGTTGTTGATCATGATAAAAACTTATTGCTGAAGTTGATAAAGAACTCGAGGAAAGAGAACCTGAATCTTATCCTAGTTTAATTGATGAATGTAGGGAAGGAGAATTGTTAAGAGAGAAGATTGCAAATGATATGTGGAAAGATTATAGATTAAATCGGTCGTTGTATTGATTTGAGTTGTAAAATAGGAGATATGTTTATAATTTTTACCATGGGATGTCAAAACTTGATGCATACTTTATGGATTTTGTTTCATGGGTTCATCTATTTGTATCTTGAATTCAACTATTTGTTGTCATTGCTTTCAATTCAATTATTTAAATTATTTTTTATATGAATTTAGTGAATTTTTACAAAGGCGGTGGCATAATTGATTACATCCTCCAATATATGCTGTAACTTTTTGTTTTAATTTATAGTTTCAAGATGATATAGAAGACTCAACTACTAATGACAAACATAATCTCAAATGGAGTGATAAAATGGATGAATGCCTTATTGATTCCCTCATGGAACAAAAACTCAAAGGGCAAAAAATTGGTGGAGTGTTCACAAGCACATCTTACATGGCTATAGGAGCAAGTGTATCATCCAAGTTTAATATTTTTTGTGATTCTGGAAATATAAAGAATCATTTTAAGACATTGAAGAAACACTTGGCCACAGTTAAAGATCTTCTCCAAAATGGTAGTGGATTTGGTTTTAATTATTCAACCAAAATGATTGAAGCCGAAGCAGAGGTGTGGAATGCTTATCTTAAGGTACTTTCTCTTCTAGTTGTTTTAAATTTGAGTTATTTAATTTAGTTAAAGAAGTAGCTGAGATGGAGATATTTTTCAATGATGAGCTTTTGGACATGAAGAATCTTGTTGATCAATGCACATAATTTCTTATGTTATATGTAATTCAAAATGGGTTAATGAATATCTAGTTTATGTGAGTAAACACCTCATTCTATGCTTATTGGATATCTTGATTATCTTTTTTGTTGCTAAACGAATTTGAGCGTTTCTTGGTCTTTTGTGTCAGTAGGAAAAGACAAATGCTTCACACTTATGTTATACTCCAATTTCAAACTATGAAAATTTGGATGAGATCTTTGGAAAAGATCGTGCTATAGGTAACAAAGCTGTTAGTGGAAAACAAAAAAGGATGTAATTAGCTAGAGAACAAGATCCTTTGGAGGAGCATGATGAAGATGCTTGGAACGATGAAGGTGGTAAACATGACAATATTAAAGAGTCATCTACATCAAAAGCACCAACAAGCTCCACAAAGACAAGTGAAGAGCCAAATAAAAAGGAGACAAGAATGATAGATGTGATAAGTGAAGAAATATCACTCTTAACTGCTAGTATAGGCGAAGTTGTTGCAACGATTAAACTCGATAACCAACTAAATTACACTGAAGAAGATTTGTTTAATGAAATTGCTTTGGTTGGTGGTAGGGGTGTTCAAAATATCCAAAAACCGACCGAACCGACCGAAACCGCAAAAAATCGAACCGAACCGAACCAAACCGAACCATGTTCGGTTCGGTTTTCGATTTTTTAGCACCAAAACCGAACACATTCGGTTCAGTTCGGTCTTTTTTCGGTTTTAACCGAGAGAAACCGAAAATCGAAAAATTGCATTCGGTTCGGTTTTGGTTCGGTTTAACCAAACCAGACGTATTTTTTTTAAAAAAAAAATTGGAGCCTTTAAACGTGTTTTCAAAACACGTTTAAAAAGTTTTTTTTTTCTGCTCTCTTAACCTGGGAAACAGACTCAAAGTCTCAAGTCTCAAGTCTCAAAGTAACAGTCTCTGCTCTGGACTCTCTGCCCATTGTTGCTGTTGCGCTGCGTGACATGCGTTGCCTCCAGTCCAGCGCTCCAGCTCCAGGCTCCAGCTTCCAGAAGGCGCATCCAATCTCGACTCTCTCTCTCTCCCTCTCATCTCGCTCCGACCAGTAGTGCAACGCGAACAACAGTGATTGCAGCAGCAGCTCAACAGGTAAAAGCTAGCTATTTTTTGTTTTAGGTTAAGTTTATTTTGATGGGATTTGAGAATTATGTTAGTAGATTATTATACTGTGATGGTATTAAGTGTTGTAAATGAGATTTATTGAAAAGATGTTGAATTATTCTTTGTGGCATTTATACAAACACTTGGTATGCACAAAGAAATTTATGTTAAAACTTAAAATTTGAGTTCTTATTAAGAAATTTATGTTCTTTTTTAATAAATTCGGTTTTTCGATTTTTTCCAAAAACCAAACCGTTCGGTTAACCGAACCGAACGTGCGGTGCGGTTCGGTTCGGTTAAAACCGATTGAACAGTCCTAGTTGGTGGAATGATAGAAATCTCTCAGAAGACAGTATATCAGAAACTTACAGCTGATGTAAGTGTTGCTCGTGCATTCCGCAAGTGCCCCACTGAACTAAAGAAGTAGTGGCTACTCGTAAAATTTGGTCAAGAAATTTTTGATGATCAATCAGCGTGGAAGTAGTATTTAGTGATGGAAACCTAATTAGCTTAAATTTTTATGATATGAATAGAAGTATTGGAGTGATTTTGTTTTCCTCTAGTTGTAGGTTAACTCTCACACTAGCTACTATTCCTGTTATTTCATCTATATTAGTTGTTCTTGTAGCTTTTTGCTTTGTTTTGGTTTTTTTTTTTTCTCTTTACAGCTTTGCTTGGATATTATATTTAATATTGAGTAACTGGTTTTACAACTTATTTTTTTTATCTCAATTTTTGAGCTCCATATCTCATTAGCTACTTGATAATGTTTGTAATGAATATAGTTCTTGATTATATATTTTGTTGTACGAAATTGGTTTACCTTGTTTTGTTTTTTTGTAGTTTTGTGGGGTGGGGGGGTGGGTGGGTAGGAATTGATTGTTTGGATTATGTTTTGTTTTTTCCTTTTTTTTTGTGTTTGCATTTTCCTTTGGTTTTCCTTAATAACCAAACAAAATAGAAGGCAGTTCTTTAGGAAAATCATTTTCCTTGCTATTTTCCTTTACAATCAAACAAGATAGAGTATTTTGAATTTCTTGTATTTTCTTTTCCTTCATTTAGAAGTTTTCTTCTCCTCCTAAAATCTTAGAACCAAACGTAGTGTAAGAGTGGAGAACTCAATTCAACGTAATATGAATTATTTGAATTTTTAGCACTACATTCTTCTCCCATGTTAAGTTTTTCTATCTGAACATAGCCTACAGTTGAACACTTGTATTTTTAGAATTTCATTATTGGCTAAAATTAGAATCTGGAAGATGTAAGAGTGCGTTGCTAAATTTATCAGCTCTTTAAAATATTTTATAAAATGTTTTTGAGAGTTTATAAGTTTTTCAAAAGTGTTTGGTAATTTTTTTAAGTAAAGAGCTTATAAGTTCCAAAATTAAAATGTTAGGAGCTTATAAGTTCCAGAAAAAGAAAAGAAAAGAAAACAAGCTCCCCCAACTTATTTTAAAACAACTTAAAAGCTGTTAAATTCTAAAAACAAAATGACGTAAATATCTTAATTGTTTTTTCAATATTAATTTCTAGTATCTCAAAAAAATATTTATTTACATAAACTCCATTTTACGTTATTACTTTTTATTATCATTCACTTAAAATAATTCATAAGCTCTTATTTTTATCAAATAGAATTACAACTTATTAACTAAAGGATCTTATTTTATTCAAATACTTAATATTAAAATAAAATTTTGAAGGCTATAAGTTTCAAAACATTTTATAAGTTTCATCAAAAAAAAAAAAAATTATAAACTCTTTGAAATAAGTTTGGACAAATAGCCTCAAACTGGTTAAAATTTGAGATCTCGTGTTAGTGTAACAAAAACATCATAAGTTTTATTTATTTATTCTTTTTTATTTATAAAAATAATGATTTATTTTTCTTACCTAAAACGCTATGTTTTCTCACCTCTTATTGGCATCCTTCACCCAGGGATTGATTAAATTGAGAACCTGGAAAAACTTAGAAGATTAGTGGAAGTATTGTTGCTATTGTTATTATTATTTCACCAATTCCCATGATTTAGTAATTCCATATGATACTTTTAATAAGAAAGGGGAAAAAAATTGGAACTGACCTATGATACGAACTTTTTTACCGATTTTATTGTGATGAGAATTTTTTTTTCAAATATTAATGATCTCGGTATGCAATTATTCAGATAATCTTGAAATGAACAAATAAATAGATTACATAATCAATTGATGTAACGCGTAGCCGTGACAGATAGCTAAGCGTGCTGATGGATTCACATCACCTACACTAGATTATAACATCATCTTATTACCATATACCAATGTTTAACAGCATCTCAACACCAAAAGACTCGAGTCAACAAATATATTTTTCTTGGACGGAAAGCGACCGTGAAATAAAAAATTCTTGTATGAATTCAATGTTTGGGTTGAGTGTATATATGGAACAAATTAATGATATTTTTATATTTTATATTTTTTTGTATGTAAATGAATCGATGATGTGATTCAATTTGAATTATTGATATATGTGTGGGATCTAAATCGATGAATTGCTTAGAAAAATTTTCCACTATAAATATACATGCACATCTGCCCATATAGAATAATTTTTGTTTGAAATTGATATTGAATTCTATTCATGTTCGTGTAATGCTTATATTAAATTTATCGAGAAGACTATTTATATGCGAAATGTAACGCAATGACTCGTAATCTGATTCATTTGGTACATGAACAAAGGTTTAAAGATTATATACGAGATTTCTAGCATATATATACATATATAAATATATATAGGAAAAATTATACTGACTACCCTAGGGGCATTTTTGTTTCGTGGTAGTGGAGTATAGTGCTATTGGAATGTAGGGTTGATGTGGTAGTTCCAAAGTGCGGTTATTCATATTTGTATTTGGGTAATATAATGTATTAGTAGAATTTTTTTTTTGGAGTGGACCTGTTTGATTTGAATTACCATTCCAATAGTTATTGTGCATAGACCAAAATGCCCTAAAAAAGATTGCACAAAATAAGTTGGCAAAAACTCCTATTTCAAGATCCCCAATTTGATGACGACGTTGTTCTGCTCGTCTTCTAAATATAATCCTTCGCCATGAAACCCACCATCGCGATTGGTTCAGCGGGGTTTGTTTATTTGTTTACAAATTCGGTCATGCTTGTTTGTTGGGCTCTGGGATCTGACTTTCCTTGTGAAGGAGTAATTCATTCACTGATAATTTGTGTACTCACAATTGCTCCAGAATTCTTAATTTGTTGGTGCAAGATTCCTTCATTTCGGTATTCCCCACTGAGTTATGATCGATGTGCCGATAATTGTGGTCTGAAATTTTTATTCCATTAGTTCCCAATGTATTTGGTAAATACTTAGTCCTTTATATGGAACGATAAATCAGTACACTCTTCCAATTTTTGGCACTAGCCTTTGTTTTCAGATATTTTGTTTCTATAGCAGTAAATCGGGGCGAGCACATGACTGCATGTGTGCTCAATTTGGGCGTAATTTGTTGAGGATGTGACTCCGTCATGGCATTTAGTTTCTGTATTTTCACAGGTTTTTAGCGAGATGTCATATGCAGGTTGTTGAAGATTGTGGTTGTAGGAAAATCGAATGGCCGCGGCTTATTTCAATATGCCGGAACCAGTATGGCCACAGCTGAAGACAATCTTCTGAGGACGTGAGGCCGACACGGAGGAAGGAATGACTTTCGAAGAGGAGAACCGAGCTATTGCACACCAAGTTGAACCACAAAGAAGGCAAGATCGAGCTCCTAGTTACCAACCGAATCCAGCAGGTCCAAACGAAAATGCCGATCGATTGAATGCTGCTTTTTGGCACTATGTGCAATCCGATCAGCCATTGTTCATGATAGGCGACCCCAATGGTGAAGATAGTTCTTAACTTTGTGAGCACATGTCACCATTACTATCCTATATAGATGTGTGCTTATTGCTTTTGTAATCATTTTAGACATTGGGCCATTCAAATATATTATGATGTACTAGATTGGTTGAAATTGTAGTGTTCCCCCATTAGTGACCACATTTGAATTTCTGCAACACATTGATGCAACTTATATAGTTTTTGACTTTAAAAATTGGGAAACGAATGTTGAGTCTTGTTAAAGTCGCATCAAATTATGGTGTTATTAATTCTGATTATGATCTAGAAGATACAACAATTTCCAGCAAAATATTAAATTGGATTTGTAATTTAACGAGCAGCATCGGAGAGAATAGAATGGTGGTGAGCTTGGCATGCTATAAAACAACATAGCATCTTAAGTTCAGATTACATAAATTCAAAACATAGGACAGTAAGTTCACAAATCAAGTGGGTCTATAATACGCCCTTACACTAATACAAAGCAATTTTTCTAATATAAGGACCAAAATACATTACTTTCAGTGCACATCACTGGATTACAATAGGCGGTCAACAATATCATCGGCACATTAAGATCACAAAATTTTCCACCAAATATTTCCTCTGAAACGAACCAGTTAATCTGAAGTTTTTTTACCTTGGCTAGCAAAACAGCTCATCGTTTGAAAATAACCTCCAAGCAACATCTTCACGAACTCCACCCGTGCCTCGTTAGGCATACCCCAGAATAGATCCATGTCGTCCTTGTTCTTCACAAAGTAACGAGCAGCATCAATTTGTTCGTGCAATGTAAGTTCTTTGATTTGCCTTATTTCCTCAAATATTGCACGTCGGCTTAGAGCGTTTACGTCTAGCTGGATGCTAGTGTTCACCCCCTCGGTGTTGGTTCCCATACTAATTCCAGCACTTTGTTGAAGAGCATTGTTTATATTCATAGTTGTGTCTGAAATCCAACTGCCCATCATTTGCTCGAACCGTTGAAAATCAGGAGCACGCTTTCTTTTCTGGCCCGAGGACGTCCCAGTCACCTTTGCACTAGAAGTGGGATGTGTCTCAGCAACATCTTCGATAGGCGGATTTTCAACTATGTTGAAGTGAACTGGAGCAACAGGGCGATAAACATCATCATCATCAGCCTGAACCTCTGTCGGGTTAGCAGCATTTTGAGATATCTCATTCTCAGTAGCATCGAAGTCTAATGCATCTTGTCCTTGAGCATAGTCATTCCCAAAAATGCCTTTCCATCTAGGATATTGTGGCCATGCCTTGTCCCTTAATTTCGCGACCTCCGAATTCACCTAAGCAGTTTATTAATTTATATGAACAACTAAAAAAATTTTCCAACAAATAACGAATTTCAGAATTTTCAGCTGTAATTTTTTTTTTACCTTACACAACTCTCCCCATAATGCCTTATTTCTGATAATTATCCTATTTGTTGTATGATTGAATTCAACACCACCGCCACCTGTATGTTTCAAGACAGACTCGATTGCATGATAATGCCGCTTCCACACTTGAATCTTGGATTTAATATGCTTCGCCAAATTGCCACAAGTAGGCAACCTACCACGCATCATATTCTCCAATCGCACCATGTAACCCCCTTTAAACTTACCATCGCATTTCTTTCCTTCTGCGCGTAGTGCCTCCAACGTATTCAGCAAAACAACCTCCTCATCATCGTCCCAATAGCGTCTTGCAGAAGCAAAAAACTGTGACGACATCGTCATTGAATGAGGCGAAGAAGCAGATTGAGCCATAAACCTGTAGTCATCATCCAGATGCGAGGTCAAGTTTAGTGTCATAATAAAGGCAAAATCGGTGCATTGGCACATATTGTCAGTAAAAGAACAAATCCACAATGAAATCCAAGGCCATACAACAAAATAAAATTCAAGGCATCGAGCACAGATCACCAAAAAAACAATACGAGATACAATACAACCTACACATGTCCTCTACTTAGTGGATAGGAAAGCAACCACAAAGTAAACTCACAATTCATGTTCTGTAACCCAACACTTTAAGCCCCATTGAAAGAGATTTTTCATGAACTTTTGTTTCTGGTCATTAAATTCGATACAAATCCTTACTATAACAAAAACTAAACAAGAAGCCAACATATATGCTTCTCAAAACAGGAGCACATCCTAGAGCATCCCCCTACTACCCCTCCACTCCTTGTACATTGTAGTTGCAAGTTAATTGCGCCATTCATTCCACTCTGTACTGGGTTCGACGGTGTCAACAATTTCGACACCATCATCTACTTCTGCGTGTGCTTCACTAGCAAGATGCTCAGCTTCTAGTGGGTCGTTCGGCATGTGTTTTCGTACGAAGTTGTGGAGAAGCACACAACACAATATTATCATATTTTGGGTTTTTAGTGGATAGAAGCACGGACTCCGCAATATCGCCCACCGGCCTTTGAACAGTGCAAAAGTGCGCTCTATGACATTTCTTGCACGACTATACCGCATGTTAAAGTATTCCTTGTGGTTTTGTGGTGCTTCACGACCGCGTCCCCAATCGTCTAAGTGGTACCGCGTACTTCGATAGGGGGTAAGGAAGCCTTTGGAGTTTGTGTAACCAAGATCACACAAATAGTAGTTTCCTACATACAAAACAAATAGATTTATTTCGAATTTACTTCACAATAATGGACTTTTTAAAAATTACTAGAAAAATTGAAGAGAACTTTACCATCGGGTACACGAAGGCCGTTCTGGCGCAAAAAAGCATGCTTCAAAATCCGACTATCAGCTGCGGAGCCCTCCCAACCGGACAATAGGTAGACAAAATTCATATTGATATCGCAAGCAGCTAGAACATTAACACTGACATCTCCCTTACGATTAATGTATCTAACTTTATCAATTGCTGGAACACGGACCAAGATATGTGTACCGTCAAGTGCGCCTAAGCAACCCTAAAGAATTTTGAAACAGAAAACATTATCTTTATTTGTTAAGATACACTTTAATAGATCATATTGTCACTGTTATATGCAGCAAAACTGTCCAGTAAATTTTTTTATTCAAAAAAAAAGACAAAGTAAATACTTTAGTAGAAAATACTTTTTGGATTTAATTAATTGAAAGAAAAAGTATTACAGAATAGCAGCAAATCAGTTACCTTAAAGTATTTCCATGTTGGGTGAGTGAAATCTTCGGGAATAGGTTCTGGCCGCACTAGAAGCATCCGACTACATCTTAGCATAGCTCTCATAGTTTGATTAAAGTATTTGCTTATTTATGGTTTGGCCCGAACGCTGGAAATCGGTCTGAATTGTGACGTTTTTCTTATGGTGAGACAATATAGATACGAAGACTGCTACCTTCTCCGGAATGGAAACAAACTTATCCTTGTTCAGTCCCCCAAAGTTTTCAAGCATCTCACACAGCTTAGCGAAACAGTTTCGATCCATAGGGAAATTTTTAATGCATGTAGTGTCTGTATTCTCAACAATTCGCCTCAAGTATTTGAGTTGGTCTGGGATTTTATGAATTGTACTCCACCTACGGCCCAAAATACGTGGTAGCCTCTCATGTTGCACATACCAATACTTAAATGCAAGGTACGTCAATGATATGCAACAAACATTCCGATAAAATAACAAATAAATGCGTAGGATAACTTGAAGCCGCATACGATCAACCATGCCGCAAATCTACATTAGCAATGTAATAACTTAGTGTTCTATACCAATGAAAGGACTACACATATCTTTCATGCTATTATAAGTGCTCAATGTCAGATGACAACTCTCATTCTTCCCTCTATAAAGATTCATTCACTGCTTCAACAGTTTAAGCCAATCAAATTAATACATCAATCTAATTCCATGCAACAATAATACATAACAAGAAGACAAAGAAAAACAATTAAACTAATTACAAACAAAATGTGCATCTCAGATTGTTCTTATGACCGAGTCCAAGTAACCTTCGTATAAAAGGACACAATTTGTATGTCATCTATTCGCATTGGGAACGAACCACGACCTTCTGAGCCCTAAAGAATCAATGAATCTACAATTTCTCACTGAATGTTAGAACTTATTACCTTCAACTCACGAAAAACCACACACACGCCTCTCAATCTCCGAAAAGCGATACAGGAATCGGGAGCCGCAGCTAGGCCTGGCAATGGGTAGGGTTTTACCCTACCCTAACCCTTACCCTAAAAATACCCGATTAAACATACCCTATACCCTACCCTGCCCGATTTAAATATTTACCCATTGGATATGTGTATTGGGTATACCCTATTTTTAGGGTAGGGTATGGACCCTACCCAATCATATATATTTTTTTATTTGTCTTTTTTTAATATTATATTTTTTTTTAACTCACACACACGCATTTACACACATTGCATACACATACACACATATTTTTTCACACACACACATACATATTTTTCACACACACACACACACACACACACACACACACACACACACACACATTTTTTTTCACACACACATTTTCCACACACATACGCTCATAATTTTTTTCACACACACATTTTTCACACACACACATATTTTTTTTCACACACACATTTTCCACACACATACACTCATAATTTTTTTCACACACACATTGCACACACACATTTTTCACACACACACACACAACACACATTTTTCACACACACAACACACATATTTTTCACACATACACATACATATTTTACACACACACACACTGCGCACGCACGCACACACACACACACACACATTTTTCACACGCACACACTGCGCGCACACACACACACACATATTTTTCACACACACACACTGCACGCGCACACACATATATTTTTCACACACACATTGCACACACATAGTGTGTGAAAACACACAGTGCGTGAAAAAATACATTGCACACAGTTTTCACACAATGTGTGTGTGTGCAGTGTGTATGTTTACACACAATATATGAAAACTGTGTGCAGTGTGTGTTTTCACACTGTGTGTGTGTGTGTGCATACAAACAGTGTGTGAAAATTGTGTGTAGTGTGTGTGTGTGCAGTGTGTGTGTTTACACACCGTGTATAAAAACTGTGTGCAGTGTGTGTTTTCACACACTGTGTATGTATGTGTATTTTTTCACACACTGTGTGTGTACTCTCTGTGTGTGTGTATTTTTTCACACACTGTGTATGTGTGCAGTGTGTGTGTTTACACACACTGTGTGAAAACTGTGTGCAGTGTGTGTTTTCACACACTGTGTGTGTGTGTGTGTGTGTGTGTGTTTTCACAGACTGTGTGTGTGTGCAGTGTGTGTGTGTTTTTTCACACATTGTGTGTGTGTGCAGTGTGTGTGTTTACATTGTGTGTGTTTACACACACTGTGTATGTATGTATTTTTTCATACACTGTGTGTGTGTGCAGTGTGTGTGTGTTTACACACACTGTGTGTGTATGTATTTTTTCATACACTGTGTGTGTGTGCAGTGTGTGTGTGTGTGTTTACACACAATGTGTGAAAACTGTGTGTGCGTGTGAAAAATATGTATGTGTGTGCAGTGTGTGTTTACACACAATGTGTATGTGTGTGTGTGTGTGTGTGTGTGTGTGTGTGAAATATGTGTAGTGTGTGTGTGTGCAGTGTGTGTGTTTGAAAAATATGTGTACAATATACGTTTGTATGTGAAAAATATGTGTAGTGTATGAATACCCATTGGGTAAGGATGTGTGTAGTGTGTGAATACCCATTGGGTATCATTACCCAATGGGTAGGAGCGGGTAAGGCCCTACCCTAACCCATTCATTTGTAGTAGTATGGGTTAGGGTAGGGTATGGGTAGATTTCAAAATTTTAGGATATGGGTAGGGTATGGGTAAGGAATGAATGGGTACGGGTTAGATAAACCCTACCCATTGACAGGCCTAGCCGCAGCCAACAACCTACAAGTTGAACAGAAGGAATTCGTAACTTTCCACCAAAACTGAGTGCGTGAAATTAAGCTAGTAAATCATGAAAAAAATATCAGGTTAAAGAGTAGCAGCAAATGGGGTGTAGTCGGCCACAATCGACTTCATCGACGGCAGCGACGGTGAGAAAGACGTAGCAATTTCGATTACACTATACTAGGGCACCGCTGAATGTGGGTGAGTGTCAGCTCAACTTTCTCTACCAAAATGATATTGGGGTTCCAAGAAAAGAGAAACCTAATAAAAATATTTGACAGGGGTAAAACAATAAAATGATGGGTACTATTACGGGAGAAATATGTAATTTTGTCTTACGTGTCTATTTAGTCAACCGAGTCCAACGCCAATCTCACCCCTGCTGGTGGGACTAGAAAATTCTGTATTCCACTATGTTATACCGGGCCGAATGGGAGTTATAGTAGGCCCGCTACCTCCAGTGTTCAAAATCAAATGAAAACTGAAGGTGGCTGCAGCATGATATTATTGTAGAATACCACAAAACAAAAACGCCCTAGAGGTTTGGGTAATTTACGAAAAATTTCCTATTTTTTCAAAAATTATTAAAAACCCCCTAAGGTTATATCCATATTACAAACTTATTTCAATTTTTGAAAATACCCCTTCCCTTTTTTTGGGTGATTTACACTGACCACCCTGAGATTAGGTTAATTTACGAGAAACCCCCTGTGATTTCAAAAATTATCAAAAACCCCATGAGGTTATACCAATAATACAATTAGCACCTACTTAGGTTGACTTATCAACAATATTAATTTTTTTTTCCTCTGTAATATTATTATCATAAAATTTTCATGTAATAGAGTTGGGAAAAAAATGTGATTACTTATTCAAGTAAATATTTTGAATTTAATGCTATGAATTTATACTAAATATACATAATATGTGCTAACTTTATATTTGAGAAAAATATAATTATATGCATCGTATATATCTATAATGTGAAATGAGAAATATAAACATTGATTGAAATAAAAAAAAATTAAAATTAAATAATGCACTTAAAAGCTTTATTTAGCTTGAGGACTCTAACTCATTTCTCTTAAAATCTACTCTGTATTAGCGATAATATGACATACTTGATATGTTGGTAGATACTTTTAATGCATTAAATTCAGAATATTTATTTAATAAATAATCACATTTTTTTTTAAATCTATTATACGAAAATTTTATGATAATAATATTACAGAGGGAAAAAAAACAATTAATATTGTTGATAAGGCAACCTAAGTAGGTGCTAGTTCTAATATTGGTATAACTTTAGGGGGGTTTTGATAATTTTTGAAACCACAAGGGGTTTCTCGTAAATTAACCTAATCTTAGGGTGGTCAATATAAATCACCCAGAAAAAGGGAAGGGGTATTTTCGAAAATTGAAATAAGTTTGTAATATGGATATAACCTTAGGGGGTTTTTGGTAATTTTTGAAAATGTAGAAAAATTTTCGTAAATTAGCCAAACCTCAGGGGCAGTCAGTGTAATTCACCCATATATATATATAGCTTCTCAGGCACGGAAATATATTGTACTCAATCATGTAAAAATAATTTTGTTCAGGTATTGATTATTACATCAAATGGAATGTAATTGACGGGTGAATAATATGTATTTAAAAGTGATGCAATAATTTAATTGGGTGAAAAAGTACATTAAATTTAAATAAACACATGTTATCCATCAAATTTTAGTATATTGCGCCAGGTGCAGTGTCTATAGAAATCAGTCACAGCTTCTTCGACTACAAATCGCCATGTTATGTAGTGTAATGAACGAGGTGGACAAAAAACTTAAAACTATGATATATTAATATAATCTTCAAATATCACTTTGGTGAGAAGTAGCAAAAATTATGTCCAAAATATTTATATATGCCTATGAAAGAGATTATCTGGCATAATTTCACTCAAAAATTAAGGAAGATCGTTCTTTTTTTTAAAAAAAAAAAAAATAATAATATATTCTCCAAAGATACATATATAATACATTCAAGCATCATGTGTACTAAAATAATATTAACGATGATTCTCTCCCCATTATTTTTCTCAAAATTCTTATACAGGTCGAAACTCAATGCCTTCAACGATGAGTCCTGACTTTTGATGTGGGCTGTTAATCTCAACTAGCGATGCCTCCACCTCTCCATTATCTCCAAGGACATTATAAAACCTGCCCATCTCCATCTCCATCCATCCGTCGCCTCTCATTTTGGCTATTTTCCCGGTTCCTCTGGATTCAAAATACTCGTTGCTCGCATTACCTTTTGATCCATCATTAAGAAATCTTACAATTATGTTTGATGATTTGAGGCCATCCATCCTTTCTAGCCAATACACCAAGTAAGCTGCATAATTAGTGTTTTCCGACAGAATTTGAGTTTTTATCTTGCCTTGAATGTGCATCCATCCTATGGATCTTAGCTTTGCCACCTCTAGAAATCTGAAAATTACATTGAAACTCATACAAATTATTTAAATCTCTCTCACTCTCTCTCTCTCTCTCTCTATATATATATATATATATAAATACACACTACCTCTGTTTCGCAATATCTGTTGTTTAAGGTTTTTCCACAAATGTTAAGAAGTTGAGTGTATTATAGTTGACAATTTTACCCTTATTTATAATTTATTGAAATTACCCCAAACATTCATCACATATTGAAACTTGCACCAATCTGAAAATTTCAATGCCCATATGACCTTAAGCTTCAATGTAGTAGTATGAAATGACGTGAGTAGGTGTAAAATATTTTAATTTATTTGAATGTGTCTTGAGAAAAAAACAATTTTTGAAAATAGAGGTAATAATTAGAGAGCTAATGAGATAATTTATGTAGGGCAAAGTTGGAAAAAAGTCATTAAATATTGCATTGTTTTTGTAAAATGACAAATATTTTGAAAAAAAAATAAAATGTTAAAACGACAAATATTGCGAAATGGAGATCGTATATATATATATATATATATATATATGAGTTATTATCATAAAGAAAAATGTTAATAACAACAAAGATAGGTAACAAATGTGAAAATTGCTACTAATAACAATCATTAAGCAGTAGTATCTTTTATTTTATTAAGTGATAGCCACTTTTGCTTTATCACAAGACACTAGGTTGTGACATGAGCTAGTATCTTAATTGCCACCATTGGCAATTAGCGAGACCGCTGCAATGACAATTTGATTTAAGACTATACATGCATAAATATACAATTAAAAATAAATTAATTAGTCACTTCATCTAAACTTTTAAAGTCCATTTTTAATCCTAAACTTTAGACTCAGATTTTAGATAAATACAAAAAGTAGTTCAATAGTGAAGACCTGGATTTTGCGTTTGACGTGAAATCCCAACAACCTTTCCAGGAAATTTGAAGCTCTCTGGCCCCAATCATGAAACACTTCTTTCCATTTGTTTTGTCAAGATAAAAGCTCTGTGGAAAAGTTTAGAAAATTAGTGCTTAAATCATTGTGTGTGTGTGTGTGTGTATTATTCATGAAGGTCACAACAAGCAAAAAATATATGTAAGAAAATGACATCTTACCCTGTGATAGAACATAATAAAATAACATTGGATTAGTTAATGAATACTGGATTAGTTAATAGATAGCAAATTAACAAGCTAGGAATTAACTAAGAAAATAACAAAATTTTGATTCTTATCAGGGCATTGCACAATATACTTGAGAAAGCGTAATTAAATATAATAGTGTGACACACTCGATGCATGTGCAAAATAAGAAAAATGATATAATTTAATCTTATGATTAAATTTTGTTGTGATAAAATTATAAATATTTACTAATCTGTCTTCATCAATATACATTTTTAAGCTTATTTTTAAAATTTTTATGAAATTAATGAACAGTGAAAAGTAAAATAATTAAAAAATCAAATTATATATAATTAAGAAAATAAACAGAAAAAGAGTAATAAAAAAAGCGCCACCAGCACAGTGGAATGTGAGAGAGGATGCCAGAAATTATAAAAAATGCAGAATAAGAGAGAGAAAAAAAAAAACATAAACAAAAAATAACAAAGATATTAAGAAATCAAAATGATTATTAGGCCTCTAAATATTTTATTAATAGTACATATAAATAAATGTATACACATACGTACATAATTAACTACGTGGACTTAAATACCTAGCTGAAGAAATCATCTTGATTCTTGAATAATAGTTCTAAAGTAGGTAGGGCCTGCTTGACTCTTATTGTGTGTGTGTGTGTGTTTGTGTGTGTGTATATATATACATATACAGGATATTCTTAAAGCTTAATTTCATAATTTATTTATCTTTTTACTTCCTTTCTTTAATAGATAATTGTATGCATATGTTGTTCCTTTATTTCTAGGAAATTATATGTATTTTTTTTTTTTTTTACAGCAAAGCGTGTCCATCAGTATTGTTAGGTAAAAAATAATGAATAATTATTTTCAGTTAGACACTATTTGTCAAAATGTTGTACAAACTTTTGAAGATCTGAAATATAAAGCGATATACTGCAAGAAAAAAGAAAATTCGTGACTGCATATCAAATAATAGTGTAAAAATTATGACTAATTATATGTATTTAACAATGAAAAATTGGTTTTGTAACAAAAAATAGTTTTCATGATGAAAAAGCGTTTAGATTGTCACAATGATACGCTATTGTAAGAATTTGATGATAACGAAAATCTTGTCATAAAATCATAATGAGAATTTTACCTTTACAAAGTTCTGTATAATGGTGCGATCATTACTTGCCAATTGTGAAAATAAAACACTAATTCTTATTATATTGAGCTATATTATAACAAAAAATATATAATAGTTGTAGTCTTTAAATAAATTTAATTATCAATGATAAAATAAAATGTATTGTTGCATGGTACTTATTATTTAATTTGTGACAATTTTAATTTATCACTTTTTGTGTTATTAATATTTATTTTTTCTTGGAGCGTGTGTGTGTGTGTGAGAGAGAGAGAGAGAGCGGGGGAGAGAGAGATAGAGAGAGAGAGAGAGAGAGAGAGAAAAGAAGAAGAAGAAGAAGAAGAGGAGGAGGAGGAGAGGATGAAAAGAAGAAGAATACAAGAGACTAGACTTGAAAAGTCATTAAGGATTTGGTGAGACAAAATGTTCCATGCATTTGGATAATGAGGTGACATGCGGCCCTAGGCCCCTAACCACTACCAAAACCAATCCTACCTGAAAAGTCATAAATGATTGATCAATTCTACGAAATATTATCTATGGCTTGATTGGTTTCATCTTTCCAAAACGTCCTACAATTTTTAAAATAAAATTCAATAAAATACCATCGAAGAGTCAAGAATACATTTTTTTTGTTTTAAATATTATTAAAAAGTTTTATTTATTCAAATAATCACATCAATATATATTTATATATATTTATATTCAGGAATCATTATTTCATATTATAAATATAAACTTTTTAATTATAGATCGATCATTGTAATAATCATATATATGTGAGTGTGTGTGTGTGTGTGTGTGTGTGTGTGTGTAGAAAAGCAAAAAATGACATATATAATGCAATAAAACATACTTTTATATTCCACACATTCTCCAAATTCAATAGCAAATATATTTTCTCCGAACATTATGAACCGAAACCAAATAAAACACCTCCATATCTAAAAATGAATGAAATCCAAATTACCATTTTGCCTCCATTAATGAGAAGAGAAGAGTCACAAAGGCTGAAATAAAGGTCTTTCTTGGTGGTACATTTTATAGGAGAAACTGAGGTTGAGATGATTTCTTGATAATCCGTTGGCAAAAATCTCTCCCACAAATGATCGTTTTCGACGGCGCATTTGAAATCTTTGGATACCATCGATGATCTTAAAGCATCCAAAGCTGAAGTACATGACAAGATTTCTGATATGCATCCCTCAGGCAACCTTGCAAAAGGCTCCATATTCTCTCACTACAAGAAAACAAGTTATTAAAGACGGGAAATTAGAGACATAAATGAACTCGACTGCGATTTTCATCGATCAAGAATGGATTTTGAGGCGAATTCTGTCTCTATTAGTAAAATAAAATTACAAATGCGATATTAAATTGCTATAAAAGTTATGTTTCATATTTAAAAAAAAAACGAATAAAAAGTTACAGAAAATATTGCTTGACAAAACAGAAATAGATTTTGCTACAAAATGGCGCACGGAACTTACCTCGTCCCTCTTGTTTCAAGAATTTGAACTCTTCAAGAAGGTGGTAAACACTTGTGTGTGTATGTTTGTGTATGTGTATATATATGAGTAATATATTTTTTTTCTTTTTTTGGTCATGTATAAAAGTAATATATGCTTTGTTAAGATTTGAATGTCTTTGACAGTTGAACTGCATGCAAAGACGTTTTGCCATGTTATATGATTGTTAATTGATGAAATTAAGACCATGGATGTTTATATATGTCACTAATCTTGTTGGTTTCTAGGTAATTGTTTGGTTTGGTGCGAATTTATAAATTTAGCAAGCGGTCCTGGCCTACCTAATTTAATAGCTAGCTAGATACGCACACGTATAGAGTTTGAAGGTGTCTTGTTGTATTCGTAGGTAGTTTTTTTTTTATTCTTGTACTTGTACATTGAATGACGACTTCATCTAAAAGTTTAAACTATTAGATTTGAGAATTATTAAATATTTATTATTTTCAACACGCTCTTGCACGTGTAGGCGGTTTTCTACTTCTTTTTGTTTTTTTTTTTTTTTTTATCAATCCTTGCACATAAAATTCTTTTTCATAAATGGATGGTGGTGAGATTCAAACACATGACCTCTTGTTTGGCCTAGCTCTGATACTATGTTGAATGACCACTTCATCTAAAAGTTTAAGTTATCAAAAAGGAGAATCATTAAATATTTATTATTTTCAGCACGCTCTTGCACATGCAAGTAGATTTCTTTTCTTTTCTTTTTTTTTTGTATCAAGCCTTGCACATAAAATTCTTTTTCATAAATGAGTGGAGATGAGATTCAAACACATCACATATGGCCTCTTGTTTGGCCCGAGTTTGATATCATGGTAAATGATTGTTTCATCTAAAAGTTTAAGCTATTAAAAAGGAAAATTATCAAATATTTATTATCTTTAACATCATATTTAATTAAAGTGACTCTCTAACAATTTTCATTGCTTAAGAATCACCACTAAAAAAGTGACCTAATTTGGCACATATAAGGTGATACTTTTAAAAAATGTTTTAATTGTGTACCTACCGTAACACTTCATAAAAGTGTCTCAATAAACTATACCAAATTTGAACTAAAATATATCTTTTGTGACACTACCAAGTGTCGAAATAAACTATTGTAACACTCAAATGCATGACACTTTAGCTAGCATCACCAAACCAAATTTGTTTTTAGTGACACTAGATAAAGTGTCATGTATTTGAGAGTAGTAGTGGCAGTCTCTTTTAGCACTTTATAAATCAAATTTAGGTGAGGGTATTGAGGCATTTTTTATAAGATATCATAATAGATATACAAATGTAACACTATCATATTATATGTGTCAAATTATATTATTTTTTTAGCAGTGAATATTTTGATTCACCAACTTAATTTGTGCTTATTAATTGTATGAACGAATTGTTGATAATACTATATTGAACTGTTGAAAAATACACAAACAATATTCAAATTGAGGCACATATATCTCATTGTCTTTAAGGAGATTCAAGCTCACTATAGTAGAATTTTCATCAGTCCAACAATAAAGCTCGTGGCTTGTCCCCTCCATGATACAGCAGCCTGACAATATCATATGATTCAAACAACCTTGGACTAGTTATTGAGTCCACCATTAAAAAAAACACCCTCCTCTAACTAGCTAGTTAAACCCTCTTATGAAACACCATAGTAGGAAACATATTTTTTCACAAGTACTGAAGTATGTAGCAGAACATGGGAATGTTCACTATTTATAGGTTTAAGAATAGCTCCACAAAATAAATGAAGGATAATGGGGAATAATGTCCATAAAATTATGGGGTGCCAGGGTGGGTGGGTGGGTGGGTGTATTGAGTAGGTAAAATAACTAGTGAAATAGTGGAGAAAGTGGCATAAAGATGGGTTATAAAACTTATAAAAGTGGCTTTACACTAAACCACTAACCATCATCGTACTTTCACCATTATCTCATCACAATTCAGGTAGAAAGTTTATCAAATTTTAATATTAAAATTCTCTACACCAACATTCCCCCACTCATGTTAATATTAACATCAAAAAGAGTTTACCAATTGAAGGGATATTGTTATGTATAATAAAAGTGTGCTCTACATTGAACCTCCACTTGGTAAAACAACAATCTTTGCTCTAGAGTCAATAGTGGTCTCATACTTGAACTATGGCTGCTTGAGGGATATAAAGTATCACTTCTTAAAACAGTTAACGTCTTCACATAAGCTCTCATGTCTAGCACATTATTGACCTTGTGATGTACAGGATTTCATGAGTGTTTTTAAGAATAAGTCCAATTATCATAGGAAGCAGTCTACTCCTACACTCACATAGATGAAATTTATCTAGAGTCCTGTGATTTTGACACCTCATTAACAAGAACTATAGATTTCAGTTAAGAGTTAATAAACTCAATATCCACAATATTATGCCCCTTGATGTGCTCCGGACTTAATCTCTTGCTATGGTCTTGGCCAATGAATTTGCAAGATTATCATAATATTTGAAATAATCAACATTTATAATACCACTTATTAAATAGGAAAAATTACATTTTTTAAGTATATTTTGCACCGATTTGAGATTTAGGACATTAATTTGTCCCACTTCAAGTTTAGCACACCAATTTGATAATTTTTGACACATTTAGCACTTCCAGCGGAAATTAACCGATTTTTCCTTACATGGCAAAAAATTGCCTACGTGGCACAAATTTTGCCTCAAAGCCATCCACAATATTAACAAGACACAAAAATAAAAAATATTAAAATATAAATTGATAAGCTTAAAATGTATACACTTTTATGGGCAAGCTTTGTGTGCTTTTCATTGATTTTTATTAAGGTTTTAAAGTTCTAAGGATGAAATTTGTGCTTTATGTAAGAAAACCTTAATTCGATCAATTTAAAGTGTTTTTACACCCTTAAAGCTTTATTTTTCCAAGGTTTTGATGTCTATATCAACCCACAAGAGTTTCGTGAGGTTATTGCAAGAAATCGGGGTTGAAATTGAGCTGAAAAAATGGGCGCGCACGCCGAGACGGCTTAAGCCGTCCCGAAGCCTACGAAGTCGTCCTGGCGCTCCAGCAGCTGCTGAAATTGTTCGATTTAGGACAGCCAAAGCCGTCCCGATGAAGAAGCCATCCCAAGACATGCAGATACAGCCTTAAGCGTTCGATTTAGGACGGCCAAAGCCGTCCTGAGCTTCGAAGCCATCCCGATGCGATACGCCAACAAGGAAAGTTGTTTCCTATTAGGATTTTGACAACCGTTGCCCTACACCTATATAAGGGACTTATTCTGCACGATTTTAGGGGACTTTTGGTTGATCTTTCAAGGAGAATTCAAGGATGAAAGCTTACGAAGGGTGACAATTCAAAGGCCAATCTCCTCCATCTCTCAAGATTATCGTCAAAAGTCGAGTTTGCTTTTATGTTTTCTTTTAATTTCATTATATTCTTGTTTTGTTTTCTTTTCGCTATGTCTAGCTAATTAAATTATAGGGTTCTAGGCTATTCGTTGATGAAACCCTTGTGATTTTTGTTGAACCTCATTGATTTAAATTTTACATACTTCCTATCTATAAGGTTTTTATTACTTGTGAATTTATGATCAATCTTTACAAGCATTGAGATTTTATATTCGACTACGAAAGGGCGTGTATAAAATCTGACTATTTGTGTTATAGACATAGGGGACGCATAGATTAGAAATAATCGTGCTCTTGTGCTATCGGTTAGGTTAATTAGCAAGGGCTTTTTAACTAACACAACTCTTGTGCGCAATTTGCCAAGGGATCTGTATGTGATCACGAAAGTAGACACATAGCATTCCTTGGCACGTTTGTTTTATTTTCGAAAGGAGATTACAAATATTTTCGTGAGTTGGATCGTGGCAAGGTGTATTAATTAAAATCAATAGGAGTGTAATTGGTCATAAGGGGGGATTCAATCGGCGATGCCTAGGCCCTAGCTTGCTTTTATTGATTTCTTTACTTTGATTTAGTTGTTTATTTTTATTCCACCTTATCCTGATCAATTTTTGAAGCTTAAACAATAGAAAATTTATAAGTTTGGTGCTTGGTAGCCCGCTCCTCGTGGGAACGATACTTTTACTTTCACTTTATTACTTCAGCGACCCGTACATTTGCGGAAAATTCGCAACATAAATTATTTAAAGTAATTCTAAAAATATTATACAAAAAGTTAACAATATAAAAAAAAAATACGCATGACAAAAAAAAAGAATAATATATAAATACCAACCCCCATCTCCCTCCTTCCCCCCATTCCTTAACAAAACAGGAACAAAAAAAAAAAGGGTTTGAGACCTATACATATGCGTACACAAAATTATCATTCAAAGTTTGTTTGAATACTCAAATTGAATGCATGATTAACTTGCCCATGGTGTAAACAACACATTGATGGAGAAAATTTTGAGAAAAAATGACAGAAGGCAATGCAATCCTAGTGCACCGACATTACAGCCGTTGCACCTTCTCCGACAATTTTTTCTTGCATTTTTTACTTCATGCTCTTGTTTCTCATCCCGTGGGCAACTTATCCATATATTCAATTTGAGAATTTTATCACATTTTAATATTTTAATTTTTTTGTTTTTGTTCTTCACTGTTTCGCTTCTTTGGAAAAGGGGTGGGTTGGATTGGCTTGGGTAGGAGGGAGCAGGTGTGGGGATGGGTAGTGGGGGAAAGGTTTTATTTCTATTTCTTTTTTTTTTTTTTTGTTTTTTGTTTTTTTATTAAAATAGTTGGAGAATTACATTTTTACTCCTAACTCATCATATTTGACATGTTATTTCATTTTAAAAGACACATAAGTGCTACATAAGTGTTGGCATGTTAAACATTTTCAATTGTTCCACTAGAAACGTCACTTTCAAGTTAATTTTATCAAATTTCCTGCCAATTTATGCCAAAAGTCCTCAATGTGTCAATAATATTAAATTGGTATCCTAAAATTGGAGTGGAGCTAATTAGTATCCTAAATTTGAAATCGATGCAACATAAAATTCTAAATATATAAGTTTTCCTATTAAATATGATCTCACAGGACAATGTTTTCTCTTGATGTCTTGTCAATATAATGTTACTAACCAAAGAAATTGCCATCACATGCTTGTTATAATTTTGATTCTCAAAATAAAATTTGCATCATCAAAATCTTCCACTGCAATATAGCTACTAAGCATGGTTTCTTATTTCTTCAAAAAGATGCATAATAGAGCCAAATATTAATAAATTATCCACATTGAGGCAAAATAATCATATGTGCATATTTCAATACTTGTGACTTATGCACTTGTCACATTCGCTTGGTTTCTTCACCCATACTATTTTAAGAATAAAATGTGCTATAAAAATAAACATAAAATCAACGTTGGTTGTTGATATCCCTCACAATGATATCTGTTGGTTTTTCAAGTGTTCATTGAATCTCCTTTAAATTGTTAGTGATAGTACATGGAATTGTTGAAAAGTACACAAATAATATTCAGGTTGAGGGACAAATATCTCACTCTTTTTAAGAAGATTCAAGCCCACTGTAATAAATTTCTCACTAGTAAATGCAAAGTTCCACCATACAAAACACCATCCTTTAATTAATAAAGCTATCTTATGAAACATTGTAATACCTTAAAATTTAAGTATGAATAAAAACTTGAGGACGACAAAAACGTTTGAAGTAGCCTAATGCAAGACTTCTCATTTTACCAATGCAAGGTCTACATTTCATATCCCAGCAGATACAATATTGAGAACATCATAAATTCTTAAGATGTACATGTAAATATTTTATATTATACATTGGAAATCTTCAAGTTCGAAATTTGAATTTTGAAAGAGGAATTAAAAGACCATGAATGGTCTTGATGAGTATTAATAGCCATCAAAGCCATTCAAGATGATACGGGGGATGAATGTAGTCATCCCACCCTTAATAGCCAAAAAGACCACACAAAGACACACACAATACAATCACACACATGTATTCAATCGAGAGAAAGAGAGAGAGAGAGAGGGAGAGAGCGAGAGAGAGAGAAAGAGTGTAAGGAAAAAAGGGAGAAGCTGAAAAAAAGAAGCTAGAAATTTGACTCCAGAGATTCAAAAAATGGTAAATCGTAAACACAAACATTTCTTATTAATGCATTACCAGTATCTTGAAATATTCTTAGTGATTAATACCATGAAACCGTAACTAACAATGGAAGAATAAATAAAAGAATGAGAGCCGAGCAACCAAGCATCAACGTGCAAGAGGCATAAGGGCGCTCATTGTATACACACGATGGAGATAGGCAAGCACCACGTATAGCAAGCATGCATAGGAGGTTAATGTTTGTGCGACCTCGTGTGGGCTATTGGCGGCCCACCAATACAATGTATGCATGCAAGAATACTAGACGATCAGTGCACGAGTGTGATGTGCAATGAAGTGTAAGGGTTGTTCACATCGCGTGAGCACATGAGGCAAACCGATCACATTGTGTACAGGTAGGCGCATGGCAAACATCATCGACGTACACTCCATGCCATATGCACTAACACACAACCAGTTAAGTGTGAACGAAGCAATGGGGTCACGGTAGAGAACAAGAACTCTGGGCAGAATTCGAGCACGTGGCAAGGCATGTGATGTAGGGCTTCTGTATGATGAAGCAGGCACATACGCAGTGTGACGCTAGAACGTGGTTCAATTTGTGCACAGTGCGACGTGAGCAAGCAGCCCATCATGCACTCGAGACTATGTATCTCGGGATGGACAAACAACCTATTAGGGAATGTGTACATGCTGAATTATGATGGATAATTATTAAAACAAGCCCTAAAAGATAAATTAGAAATGAGAAGAAATTATTAATCATAAAAAAAGTAAGTAATACTTATCCGAGAGAACTGACCGAATTCAAGAATGAGTGTGTAAGAATGACTCTAATCAAAGTTTCATAATGTTAGGTCACGAGATTCAGGTTTGAAACCCAAAAAATACCCGATGCATCAAAGTACTAAAAGTTACTTAAATGATTATTGTAAGTCTTAAAACATTAGACATTATTGTGAGTGAAAAGTGACTATATGCAAGCATATGTCTATGTTCTATAGTTTTTGTGAAATCATACGAAATTCCATAAGTTTCTTTTAGTGTAATGCATGAAAAACATGGCATACATGCCACTTTATATAAGTTAACATATTGAGTCACATGATAATTATTGAAGCAAATAAAGTGAAATATGTAAATTAAGCAAGATGATGACAAGTATGAAACTAAGGATGTAAGCAAGAAAACTAAAAGCTAATATGACATGTGTGAATCTTGGAAAGACACAATTTAAAATTGTTTCATCTAAGATCCACCCAATAGGGGTTGAACATTGGTCAATCCTTCTAATCAAGGTTAAAGAATAGGACTTGATTAAGCGGCAACTCTGCGGAACGGAACAATTTCAACAAGATCTACCCAACAGAGGTTTAACGTTGGCCTATTCACCTAACCTAGATTAAAGATTGGCGGCATTATGTAGCACTAAAATACTCCTAATTGGGGTTAAAGATTTGGGCTTAATTAAGTTGTTACTTATAGTTTTCCTAAGATTCACACATATATACATGCATCATGATTTGCATCATGGTTCGCATCGTGAATTGTATTATTTATGTGATTATGACTGTCTTGCATTAAAATGTCGCTCATGCAGTATGATTTTAAATGCTTTGCATATGTTAATTTTGAAGAGTGCGATGACAACCAATTTTGGGGCTAGTGAGTATAAGCGTAGAATAAGATTTCTATAAGCTTATTAGACAAGACGTCTTTTTGAGTTATGTAAGCACACGGAAAAGAATTTTTGTAATCTCATTTTATGATCCCACTACAAGGTTTTGAATAAATCATTTTGGACGTTATTTCTGTTCTGCATTTTGAGAATTCCTATTCTTGAGTCGGATGGTGATGGAATAGTGCTAGCTGACAAAATCCATAGTGGAAAATATATTTTTTCACAAGTGTATAGCATGACAAGGCAACGTCCACTATCTATAGGTGTAGGGATAACTTCACAAATTAAGTGGAAGATAGTGGGCAATAATATCCATAAAATCATAGGCTAGTGAGGGTGTATTAAGTACGTAAAATAACTAGTGAAAAAGTGGACAAAGTGACCATAAAAATTGGTTATAAAATTTAGAAAAATGAGTCTCCACTATACCACTAGCCACCATAATAATTTCACAACTATTTCATCATAAATTGAGGTAGAAAAAATTACTGATTATGAACAAATACCAATTTCATAACCGATAACGAGGGTTGATAAAAACCTCATCACTAAATAAAATTTATAATTGATTTTATCTTCATCATTAATTAGTGACTTAACAATAATCAATCACTGATGCGATAATCGATCATTAATTTTTGACTATTAATAGTTAGGTCACAAATCAGTCACTAATTAATGACTAACAATCAGTCACTAGTTTAGTGACAACCAATTCGCCCACTAAACTAAGGACCCATTTTTCAGTCACTTTTTTCATTTTAATTAGAAACTATACGGTCATGTTTTTCAACTATATCTTGCACTAGTTATAATTTTATGAAAATTAATAATTTAATCTATTTTTAGAAAAGAACAAACTAAATGAAAATGAATGAATGAAATGAGAAATCACATCAAAAAACTAAAAGGAATAAAATGAATATTGATAATCACATAACATGTCTAGTGCTTCACATATTTAGTACCTTCTAGTGTTTCATTCCTCTACAAATGTCCTGTCTATGTTCATTAAAAAGCTACAAGTATCAAATATGCTGAAAAGAATAAAGTTAGAAAAACACTCAATAAACTATCTATGCATCAAACGCTTGATTGTAGCCCAATCTAGCTGACTTTCCCAATGTATTCAACCTATCCATGCACTTGAAAAAAGTCTCTAAGTAAACTTATTCCCTCACATTTGCCTCATTTGCTATCCTTCTTACTTCATTCATAAGAGTCGCTTCCCTAATTGCAGTTGCCTCCCTCTCCTTCGCCAACTTTTCATCAACAACTCTATTCATTCGATATTATAAAAAGTTTTGACTAATATGATTGTTAAATGAAGCCATGGAGATTGATTCACAAGTTCCAAGTGTCTCTTGAGCATGGATAGTATGTCAAAATCCATTTCAACACATAAAAGTAACTCTTGGGAATAGAATCAGTGCCTTTTTTTTTTTTCAAAGGATCAAAAGTTTCACATGGAAAACATAAAAAAGATAATCAAAGTTTCACTTGCTTAAAAGATACGAAGAAATAGGTTTCTAGATAAACCTCAAAAGGATAATAATAGGTCTCTTAACCATAATCCATAAACCTCAAAAAGATAACAATAGGTCTCTAGATAAACCTCAAAAGGATAACCATAACCAGTAACCAATTGACTCTCACTCTCTGTTTCCTAGAAAAGCGTCTGCGTAACTCCTCACAATCTGGAAACAGGTACGCACGGACTGAAAAACTTGAGAAGCATCTCCAAACGCGGGACTAAAAGTACCAATTGTTGTAGAACAATCATTTAGCTGTTGAACCAAGGACTAATAAAGTAGTTGGGCTATCAGCTGCCTGACTAATGAAACAGCAACTGTAACAATCAAAGTTGTCCCTATCATCCAAGTCCAAGTTACCCACAGAACCCCTGGTGGTCGAAGTGCTCGACGTGCCCCAGGTGCCGGAGGTGCCCGATGTGCCCCAGGTGCCGGAGGTGCCTAATGAATAAGCTGGAAAATCTGCTCGTGTCGCTCACAAAATGCCGTGATCATCTCTTTCTCCTGATCTGAGCATTCATCAGAAAATGCTATTAAAATTTTTCTCAAAACACTTGTTGTTGCTTCTTCGGGCAATTCATCATGCGTGGTGATTTTAGAAATCACAAAAACATTTCTTCGCCCATTAGAATCATACGCTGCCCTCTCTAACAGTTCTGGAAGCCCGTGATCTGATGGTACATCCATTTTCACGAGAGAGAGAGATAGCACGATAATGACGCTGGGGAAGGAGAGAGAGAGACTAAAGATTAACCCTGAATAGAATCGATGCCATGTTGACTAGCATGTGCTCTATCATAGTCCCACTTAACAAAATCACAAAAGGTAACAAAAGAATAAATAAGTAATGCACAACAATCTTTTATTTGTTTTAGGATGGTAAAACTATATTTAAAAAAAATCATCACAAAATCATTATAACCAACATTATAGTTTGCTGCGCAAGGCCACAAAAAATGGCTAGCTTACTAAATTATCACACACACACACACACAAACAGAAAACTCCAAATGCCTCTTTTAGGCCATATTATATACACCATAAAATTAAAAGAAAACACCATTGCAACATACACAGAACCAATAATCAACCTCATTTCTCTAGTAAAAATACCAGCAATGTGCTAATCTAGCACACATGAACTACAAGAACTGCCATTTTGCAAGTTAGCAATACTTCAAAAAGCACAACAGAAACTGTGAAAACAATAGTGTCACCAGTGCTTTAAACTATAATAGAGAATTTGGTTAATACAAACTAGTCAAAAACATTATCCCTTGCAACATAGTTCTTGTTGCATTTTTGGGTAGGCTTTTTTAGTATTTTGGATCAAATGTACAAATTTATTTAGATTCATTATAAACCCAATAGCTAGGATCCATTTTAAATCCAAAACCATCTCAACTCAATTGAACCCAAAAACAACCCAACCCGTTAAGTTTTTTTCAAACCCAACCCAACCTAACCCAAAACCAATTGGGTTGGGTTGAATCCATAAGTTGTAACCCATTTTGACACCCCTAATACCAAGCAATGAATTCAGGTATTTCAATGTCACGATTATTTCGAGACATGGTTTGAGAAGGGGTAGGATGCGAACCATCAATTATGGCCATACAGGTTATGTCCATGCATGCATGAGCATGGATACATGTATTTTCCAAAAACAAGAAATGTTGGAATTCATGCACTCTCTTGAGAATATTAAAGGTTAGGTTAAATTCAAAGATTCAAGAATCTAGCCTATTTCCTATGAATCTAGTTCAAAGTATTTTCTAATGCATTTGTCAAAAATGTTATTCAATGTATGATATCTTATCTTTTCACATTCCTATGTTGTTCTAGACTACTCCATATAGTAATATAAATAGGAGCATTCTCATTTTGTAATCAATCAAGAAATACAAATTAGTTTTCTCTAAACAAAACTCTCTCTAAATTCTTTATGTTTGAGCTATGCAGTAGCAACTCAAACTAAGCATCACAAAAACTTTCAAATTGGTATCAGAGCCTGGTTTGATCACAACCGGGGTACCTTAAAAAGTTACAATAGAAAAGGAAAGTGAATGGCATCTAGCACTTCCAATCCTTCTCTCTCTCTCTCATTCCAATATTTGGAAGAGAGAACTACGATTTTTGGAAGATAAAAATGAGGACATGGCTTATGTCTGAAGGATTGTGGAATATAGTTGCTAAAGGCTACGACGAGCCTGAAGATGAAAGCAATCTTTTAGATGCCGAAAGGAAGCAGCTTGAAGAATGTCGTATTCTAAATGCTAAAGCACTTACAAAGCTTCATTCTGCAGTAACGACTTCAATATTTCCTAGAATAATGGCCGCTACAACAGCAAAAGAAGCTTGGCAAATCTTGGAGCAAGAATTCCAAGGCGAAAGTAAGGTGATTGCAATCAAAATTCAAAATCTTTGAAGGGAGTTTGAGAATTTGAAAATGAAGGATTCAGAAAGTATTCAGGATTACTCCTCACGAGTAACTGAAATAGTTAATCAAATGTATTCTCTTGGCAAGAAGCTATCAAATCAAACTATTGTGGAGAAGGTTCTTAATAGCCTTCCAGAACGGTACGATGATATGGTAGCCGTTATTGAGGAAACTAAAGAGTTGTCCACCTTGACCTTGCAACAGTTCATGGGATCGTTAAAAAATCATGAACAAAGAAAATTGCAGCACAATACACAATCGTTAGAAGGAGCATTTCGAACCAATGTCACCATTGGATCATAAACAAAGGTGGCCAGTCAAGAAAAAGCACAAGTTCAAAAAAAGAAAAATCGCATGACAAGAAGGCGAACTCCAAACAGGAGAAAGGTATGCATTCCAAAGACTCCAAACTTTATTGCAAAATTTGCAATAGAACAAATCATGATACTGTAGATTGTTACTTTCGAGACAAGCCAAAATGTCAATCTTGTGGTAGATTTGGTCATGCAACCAAGTACTGCCAAAATAAAGATAATAGGCAGGCAAATGCTGAAAATCATGTGAATTTTTCTGAAGAAACAGAAGATGAAGGACATTTGTTTTATTCTTATCATTCTGCTGTGCAAGAAGATTCCAATATATGGCAACTAGATAGCAGATGTAGTAATCACATGACAGGGAATAAACAAATATTCCTTAACATGGATACTACAGTATCATCTAAAGTCCGTTTAGGTAATGGAGCTATTGTACAAGCCAAAGGAAAAGGGACTATTGTTGTGGAGACAAAATGTGGTAAGAAATACATCAATGGTGTCTTATTTGTTCCCGACATAGAAGAAAATCTCTTAAGTGTTGGTCAATTGGTTGAAAATGGTTATCATATTCTTTTTGGTGATAATGCCTGTAAAATTTATGATCAAAAGGATAAAAACCTTTTGATTGCTCATGTGAAAATGCAGAGGCAAAGAAGTTTTCCAATTCAATTTCATTATGGAACACATGCTTTGCAAGCTAAAGTTTTGTAGGATTCTTGGTTGTGGCATAAATGCTATTGCCACTTGAATTTTCATGGTTTGAAGCTTCTCAAAGAGAAAAACATAGTGCGTGGATTGCCCGAAATTGAGCTAAGAGAAAACCTATGTGAAGAATGCCTTTTGGGGAAACAAGCCAGACAACCATTTCCGAAAGGAAGATCATGGATAGCTAAAGCACCGTTGGAGCTCATACACACAGATATTTGTGGGCCAATGCGGACACCATCATTTATTCATCATAGATACTTCTTGACATTTATTGATGATTTTTCTCGGATGACTTGGGTGTATTTTTTGACAGAAAAATCCTAGGCTTTTAAAATTTTCAAACAATTCAAAGCTCTTGTGGAAAAGCAAACCAGCTTCAAAATTAAAACAATTAGAAGCGACAGGGGAGGTGAATATACTTTACAGGAGTTTGAAAAATTTTGCAAAGATGAAGGCATTTGGAAGCAATCAACTGCAGGATACACTCCCCAATAGAATGGAGTAGCTGAAAGGAAAAACCGTACCATAGTGGACATGGCTACATCAATGTTGAAGGCGAAGGTTTTGCCAAAGAATTTCTGGGCAGAAGCTGTCAACACAGCTGTATACAGACTCAACCGATGCCCAACAAAGGCCGTTAAGAACGAAACTCCGATTGAAGCCTGGAGCGGTGAAAAACCAACTGTAAATCATTTTAGAATTTTTGGTTGCATTTGTTATGCTCATGTTCCAAGAGAGAAAAGAAGTAAGTTTGATGATAAAAGTGTAAAATGCATTTTTGTTGGGTATAGTGGTGAAACAAAGGGTTATAGATTGTACAATGCCCAAACTAAAAAACTACTCATAAGCAGGGATGCAGTTTTAATGAAAATGATGCTTGGAACTGGAATGAGAATAAAGTGCAGGACACTCTAGAGGTTACCACTTCAATACAGTCCACTGATATAGCAGAGTCACCATCACCACCACCAAGTTCAAGCTTTACTGTAGATGGCACTACAGATTCTACTCCAAGGAAAATCAGAATTGTGAATGATGTTTATGAGACCTGTAACTTTGTAGTTGTTGAACCTACCAGCTTTGAAGAGGCTGCAACACAAGAAATTTGGATGGATGCAATGAGAGAAAAATTGCATATGATTGAGAAAAATTGTACTTGGGAACTGGTTGAACGTCCCAATGAAAGAGAAGTTGTTGGAGTTAAATGGATTTACAAGATCAAGCTGAATCAAGATGGAACCATTCAACGCCACAAAGCCAGACTCGTGGCCAAAGGGTTCACACAAAAGCCAGGTATTGACTTCTTTGAAACTTTCTCCCCCGTAGCACGCATGGAAACAATTTGAATGTTGATTGCACTTGCGGCTCAAAAGAAGTGGCAGATTTTCCAACTTGGTGTCAAATCTGCTTTCCTAAATGGAAAACTTGAAGAAGAAATTTTTGTACAGCAGCCACAAGGATTTGGCATACAAGGGGAAGATAACAAAGTATATAAGCTGAAAAAGGCGCTTTATGGGCTAAAACAAGCTCCTCGAGCTTGGTACAGTGAAATTGATGGGTGCTTTATCAAAAAAGGTTTCCAAAGAAGTAAAAGTGAATCCACACTTTATGTTTTACATAAAGATGATTCCATATTGATTGTGTGTGTGTGTATGCAGATGATTTGATTTTCACAGGAAACAATTTAAAGATGATGCAGCACTTCAAGCAAGAGATGATGCAAGCTTATGAAATGATTGATTTGGGCTTAGTGTAGTATTTTCTAGGAATTCAAGTATCCCAATTGGAAGATGGGGTATTCATCTCTCAAAAAAATATGCTAGCAGCATGCTGAAAAAGTTCAAAATGGAGGGATGCCAGTCAGTTGAGACTCCCTTGGCAACAAATGAGAAATTGAAGAAGAATGATGGTTCCAAAAGAGTTGATGCTTCAACTTATAGAAGTCTTGTTAGGAGTTTGTTATATCTCACTACAACTAGACCGGACATTATGTTTGTTACGAGTTTACTTTCTAGATTTATGCAGGAGCCTACGCAAATTCATCTCGGAGCTGCAAAATGGATCTTGCGATATATTCAGGGCACTCTTGACTATGGAATTTTTTACAAGTCTGTTGAAGTACCAAAGCTAACTGGATACTCGGATAGTGATTGGGCCGGAAGTCTTGATGACATGAAGAGCACATCTGGATACATTTTCTCAATAGGTTCAGGCATGTGCTCCTGGATGAGTAAGAAGCAAAAAATTTTAGCACAATCTTCAGTTGAGGCAGAATATGTTGCTGCAGCAAAAGCAACTTCGCAAACAATATGGTTGCGAAGAATTCTTGAAGACATTGGAGAAGATCAATGTGAAGGAACCGTGCTATATTGTGATAACAAATCAGCCATTGCAATGGGAAAGAATCCTATCAGTCATGATAGGACCAAACACATCGCTATTAAGTACCACTTTATCAGAGAAGCAGTTGAGAAAGGTGAAATCTAACTTAAATACTGCAAAAGTCAAGAGCAATTGGCAGATATCTTGACAAAAGGACTACCCAAGGATCGATTCTTTTATCTACGAGAAGCACTTGGAGTCGTAAAGAAAGTGCATTAAGGGGGAATGTTGGAATTCATGCACTCTCTTGAGAATATTAAAGGTTAGGTTAAATTCAAAGATTCAAGAATCTAGCATATTTCCTATGAATCTAGTTCAAAGTATTTTCTAATGCATTTAGTCAAAAATGTTATTCAATGTGTGATGTCTTATCTTTTCACATTCCTATGTTGTTCTAGACTACTCCATATAGTAGTATAAATAGGAGCATTCTCATTTTGTAATCAATCAAGAAATACAAATTAGTTTTCTCTAAACAAAACTCTCTCTAAATTCTTTATGTTTGAGCTATGCGGTAGCAACTCAAACTAAGCATCACAAAAACCTTCAAGAAAATGGTTGTCGGCTAGTTTGATGGGTAATTGAATTACCTGGTTAAACTGGACAATGGTACAGTTGGTGTTGGAGGTCATTTTGTGGGAACGGTGTGAGGGCTACCGACAGAGCTTTCAATGGCTCTGGATACCATAAAAAAGAAAATAAATGGTTTTAGTGAAACTGGTGATTGCATTGAGTAGATATAAAGGTATATATAGTACATACATCTTATTGGAGACTGTAACCCGGATGATAAAGATTTTTTTTTAAAAAAAAAATACAAACTAACTAAACCAATCGTAAGAAATTAAAAATCATGAAATAGGAGCAAATTAAATAAATAATCATGATCAGCAACTATATCCTAGAAGAAAAAAATAAATAAATAATCATCACCAACTCTATCTTAGAAAATATCATCAGCCGTTAATAGGCATGCTCAAATGTTGATTTTTTTTTTCTTTTTACTTCATTTTCTTGGACTGGATGATAATTACTTATTTATATATTTTATTATAGTGGCACTAGCTTGAAGAATTCAATTCTCAACTTGCATGAAGAACTAAGATAAATGGTGGATGAAAATTTTAACATGAATTGAAAGATGGAGTCAATTCCTTCTCTAAATTCGTAGACAGATTAAAAAAAAAAAAAAAACAATTAATTTCATCTCCAAATTTGTAGACTGATTCAAACGCAGAGTAATAGATACTAAATTAAATTTGTAAATGGCTTTCAAAGACAAGAGTAATTCAATATTTTAATTCACTGATATTTTCGTAGACGGAAGTAATGCATCTCTAAATTTATAGGTGAATTAAAAGATGGAATCGAGAAATAATTAGAGATGGATTAGGTTGATAACTTATTAAACAGTCATCAGAAACAAGTTATAGATAGAAATAGTACACGTTTAAAAACCTACAAACATATAACACTTCCCCTTGATGAATTTAGATACCGGGCACCTGGATATGTATTTAGAAAGGGAACTTTTCCTCGAAATTTTAAGGAAAAATTACACTGACCACCCCTGAGGTTTGGCTGATTTACGAAAAACCCCCTATTTTTTCAAAAATTACCAAAAACCCCCTAAGGTTTCAAAAATATTACAAACTTATTCGAATTTCCGAAAATACCCCTTTTCCTTTTTTGGGTGATTTACATTGACCACCCTAAGATTAGGCTAATTTACGAGAAACCCCTTGTGGTTTCAAAAATTACCAAAAACCCTTGAGGTTATACTAATATTACAACTAGCACCTATTTAGGTTAACTTATCAACAATATTAATTCTTTTTTTTTCCCTCTGTAATATTGTTATCATAAAATTTTAATTTAATATATTTGGAAAAAAAATATGATTACTTATTCAAATAAATATTCCGAATTTAATGTTATGAATTTATACTAAATATACGTAATATGTGCTAAATTTATATTTGAGAAAAATATAATTATATGCATCGTATATATCCATTATGTGAAATGAGAAATATAAACATTGATTGAAATTAAATAATGCACTTGAAAATTTTATTTAGCTTGAGGACTCTAACTCACTTCTCTTAAAATTTACTCCGTATTAGCGATAATATAACATACTTGATGTGTTGGTGGATACCTTTAATGCATTAAATTCAGAATATTTATTTGAATAAATAATCACATTTTTTTTTCAAATCTATTACATGAAAATTTTATGATAACAATATTACAGAGGGGAAAAAAAAGATTTAATATTGTTAATAAGTCAACCTAAATAGGTGCTAGTTGTAATATTGGTATAACTTCGGGGGGATTTTGGTAATTTTTGAAACCATAAGGGGGTTTCTCGTAAATTAACCAAATCTCAGGGTGGTCAGTGTAAATCACCCAACAAAAGGGAAGGGTATTTTCGGAAATTTGAATAAGTTTGTAATATTTTTGAAACCTTAGGGGGTTTTTAGTAATTTTTGAAAAAGTAGGGGGTTTTTCGTAAATTAGCCAAACCTCAGGGGTAGTCAGTGTAATTCGCCCAAATTTTAATTTATAGATGGAAAATAAGATTTTTGGAAGGGATTTTTCAGTGTTAATTTCCTTTCCTTTTCTTTTTATTTTATTGTATTTTGTAGCATCTGTTGAGAAGCTCATGGGAACGAAACTGCTAAATGATCATTTTTTCATCTACTTTAAAAATTTAAACAAAATAATTTTTAATTCGAAAAACTCATTCCGTCAACATTTCATACAACAAAACTCAAAAGTTAATTTTACTACTAGAAAAACGCCAAATTATAGCAGACTTTGCGACCGATTATCCGTGATAATCAATCACAAAGCAGTTTTGCAATCAAATTTGCGTTGGACAAACATCGTGGCAAATCCCCAGTTGCAAAATTTGCTACAAGTTCTGCCATAGAAAAATTTTGCATCCGATTTTGCAACAGACAACTAGAATCGCAAACATTGTTGACGTCTTGAGTCTGTGAAGTTTGTAATTGATGTCGTCCATGGCAAAAGTTAGTTTTCGTGAAGCTTATGTGTCTTGCAAAAGCGGTAAGATTTTTTTAAATTTTGCGACCACCAAAGCCGTCACAAAGTTAGTGAGTGATATCATTTTTTTTGCGATGGATAACAATGGTTGCAGAGACCAATGCTCCGTATTTGGCACAATTGATCAAATCAAGGTGGAGATTTGGTACATGTGGTTTGATCTATAAGCCTTGTCATCTCTCTAAACTTGTATTGGATGGCCACTTATTAAGAAATTAAAACACGTGTTTGGAAGAAGAGGTGTATTCCACGTGTAGCCTCGAACTGCATGAAAATGTCTTGCATATCATAACAAGGCCAAAGTCTAGAATATCAATTGATAGAAGAAGGCCACGTGTCATGAAATAGAAGCAAAATTGAAATTACGTGGAGTGCTTCCGTAAATGGGGGTTTCATTAGAGTCAATTTTACTTATGATAACAACTTGTTAATGCATAAACTTTGGAGAAGTCATAACATTTCTGAGAGTTACAGGATCATCTTTGATATTGTAGGTGATAAAATCACTTTCAAAATTCTTGATAATTCCGGCTCGCTTATTTTAATGAGGTTCACTCGTCTCATCAAAAGCACCGAAACTACTTGGATTGACCCCCCCCCCCCCCCCCAATTTGTCATCATGTCCACATGTTCAGAAATAGAACCAAATGTGAGGATAGAATCTAAAGTTGAAACATTTTCAAGTATTTCCTCTTTCAAGGGAAACACGTTTTCGAAGAATTGTAGGAACACGAAAATTCAACTATAGTGTTAAAATCTATGTCAGAAATCTCAGATTTAATGACTAAGAATCTCAAGGCATAACTTGTTTCCACATGGCCTAAAAAGACCACATCAACAATTTTGGGACCAAGCTTTTTTCGTTTGTATTCAGCGACTAAAACTTTTGCAAGATATTCCCGCACTCGAAAATATCTTAAGCTTGGTTTTTTGCCTTTCTAAAATTCAAATGGAGTGCGTTATTTGTGTTTCAAAGGGATTCTATTCAAAGTATGACAAGCCGTATTCAAAGCATCTCCCCACATATGTTTAGGCAATCCAAAACTCAAAAGCAAACTGTTAATCATGTCTTTAAATGTTAAATTTTTCCGTTCTGCTACCCCATTTGGGGAATGTGAATATGGAGGAATTTTTTCATGAATAATATACCAAAATTTTGGCAATATTCAACAAACGAGTTCGATTTATATTCACGATCTCTGTCTGATCGTACTCTGTTAAGTTTCTTGCCAACTTGGTTTTCAAGTTCATTCTTAAAAATTATGAATTTTTCAAATGCTTCAACTTTATATTTCATTAAATAAACATAATAATAACTACTTCAATTATCTATAAAGGTGATAAAGTATTCATTCCGATCTCGTGTTAAGACCCCATTGAACTCACAAATATCCGTGTGTACTAAATCAAGTATTTTCAGTATCACTTTCAATTGATTGATAGGGTTTTCTTATTTGCTCAGCTTCTACACAAGCTTGACATTTGTGATTCTGTCCAATGTCATGTGTAGGAATCAAATGTAAATTTATCATTCTTTTCATAGAACCAAATTTAAATGCCTAAACCGACAATGCCACACAGTGAAATTTTCTATATTAACAACAATAGAATCATAAAATTTTGAACTATTGGCACACGAAGTACCAGCATAATCAATCCGCACTTTACATAAACCTTCAGATAAATAGCTTCTGCCAATAAAAGTTTCATAATGTAAAATTACAACTTTATTTAGTTTAAATGAAAGCTCACAACCCTCTCTAACTGACATTAAACCACTAACAATATTCCGTCTAACGGAAGGAACATGATGCACCCGTTACAGAGATAGTGTGCGCCCTAAAGGAAATCTTAGGTCAACGCATCATATCCCAAGTATTGGTACAACACTTACATTTCCCATCCTTACGGATTGTCCATCAATTGGCTGGTATAACACAAATACAGATTAATCAATAAAAACGTAAGTATTTGCTCCAGTGTCAATGAGTCAATCGAACGGTTCATAAATAGTCAAAAGCGTGGGTTTTATAAAAACATATCCGTTAATGTGTCCATGAGATCAGTTAGCGGTGTCAACCTCAACCATGTTGTTTGGAGCAATCCTTAGCAGAATGACAAACATATTCACAAGTCCAATATGGTTTGTTTGCTTTTGGCTTTTTGGCTTTGGCTTTTCCATTATCAATGGTTTTAGAATTCGGATGGACATTTTTCAGCTTTGGGTTTTTCTTTCCAATAGTCAAAATATTTGCTTTTGATTGCAATTCAATTGATACCGAGTGGGTTTGATTCGTATGTTCCCCTTCTATACTTATGGCAATCATTAAATCATCGAGGGATAAATTTTCTTTTTGATGTGTTAACATCATTCCAAAACTTTCCCAAGATCGAGAAAATTTTTCAATAATTGCCATAGCCATGAACTTTTTTGGAAGTTCCATTTCAACGCCAGAAAGTAAATGTTCCAGAATAATCAGATCATGGGTTTGTTCAGACACTGATCTACCGTCTGCCATTTGATACTTCAAGAATTTAGAAACAGAAAACTTTTTGAGCTCTTGCTCTTCAATATTATATTTCTTACCCAAGGCTTCCCAAAGTGATTTCGCTGTATAGCAATTTGAGCAATAGACATCGAAGAGAACATTTGACAATGCTGACAAAATGATCCCTCTGCCTATTTGATCTCGTTCAGTCCACAAAATGATTTCAGCAATTTTTGGGTTAGTATCAACACGCACTGGTCTGTCAGCTGAATTACAAACAAAAGCCCCTTAATTGTGAACACAATCTTCATTCGTTGTTTCTAATATTTAAAGAATTGGCCAGCAAATGGCTCAGGCAAACCCCTCAAGTCAATTTTTGAGAAACCAAACAAACTAACAGTTGAACTCAAAGCCATTATAAATATATTAAAGGAAAAATTACACTGACCACCCCTGAGGTTTGGCTGATTTACGAAAAACCCCCTATTTTTTCAAAAATTACCAAAAACCCCCTAAGGTTTCAAAAATATTACAAACTTATTCGAATTTCCGAAAATACCCCTTTTCCTTTTTTGGGTGATTTACATTGACCACCCTAAGATTAGGCTAATTTACGAGAAACCCCTTGTGGTTTCAAAAATTACCAAAAACCCTTGAGGTTATACTAATATTACAACTAGCACCTATTTAGGTTAACTTATCAACAATATTAATTCTTTTTTTTTCCCTCTGTAATATTGTTATCATAAAATTTTAATTTAATATATTTGGAAAAAAAATATGATTACTTATTCAAATAAATATTCCGAATTTAATGTTATGAATTTATACTAAATATACGTAATATGTGCTAAATTTATATTTGAGAAAAATATAATTATATGCATCGTATATATCCATTATGTGAAATGAGAAATATAAACATTGATTGAAATTAAATAATGCACTTGAAAATTTTATTTAGCTTGAGGACTCTAACTCACTTCTCTTAAAATTTACTCCGTATTAGCGATAATATAACATACTTGATGTGTTGGTGGATACCTTTAATGCATTAAATTCAGAATATTTATTTGAATAAATAATCACATTTTTTTTTCAAATCTATTACATGAAAATTTTATGATAACAATATTACAGAGGGGAAAAAAAAGATTTAATATTGTTAATAAGTCAACCTAAATAGGTGCTAGTTGTAATATTGGTATAACTTCGGGGGGATTTTGGTAATTTTTGAAACCATAAGGGGGTTTCTCGTAAATTAACCAAATCTCAGGGTGGTCAGTGTAAATCACCCAACAAAAGGGAAGGGTATTTTCGGAAATTTGAATAAGTTTGTAATATTTTTGAAACCTTAGGGGGTTTTTAGTAATTTTTGAAAAAGTAGGGGGTTTTTCGTAAATTAGCCAAACCTCAGGGGTAGTCAGTGTAATTCGCCCTATATTAAATGAATAAACCCCGAATATTTCTTTAAGGTTGTTAGAAAAACAATGAACTAGAATATCAAAAAACACGATATTCACATGGGTGGATTTATTTGATAATATAAGTATAATATGATAACAGTTTTATAGAAAACTCCATAGCCAAAAGCAGTTAAACAATGCTAAATACAAAAAAATAAACAAAAAAGTTAAGTAAACTTATCAGTATTTGTTTGATATTGCGAGTGACTGAATCACCGGATTGAGCCAGTTTTTCTTAAAAAAATATTCACCCCACTAACCAGTGCGATGAGACTACAATACTTCTTTCAGGATAAGACAGTCCAAATATTCGTTCCAAGCCACATTGTTACTTCAAACCTCATGTCGAAAGTTAATCAACTCAAAGTGTTTTGTATGCACGCAAAAAATACAAAAATATTGAAGGAAAAATATGATATTTCTTTCTCACTTGACCAGAGGTGCACTCAGAGAAATTTTTATTTCACTCTGATCAATTTCAGAGAACAATCACTTGTAATTTCTGTGTATTGTATTGTGTCCTTTTGTAGGGAACCAGAAGGTGGCTTTATATAGGGGCAAGGGACAGCTAGCATAAATGCTGACACATTAATACCTGGTGGAAACTGTCCTTGTTGCCAACGGATAAGCTATGAAAATGGACACAAAAATGGACAACACCTAATAATGTGTATGAAGTCAAACCATATTAATTAATACTGAAACGATTAAATTAAAATTCAGATTTTAAATTAAACTGTTACTTAGGGCTATTTCAGTCAAAAAGCAAGCCCGAGATCAAGACAATTCATCCAAACGCCCGACCCCGAGTCCCGTGGTTCGTGGCCAGAGCTGGAGTTGGGTCATGCGGGCAACGCGCGTGTGCATGGGCTGCCCATATGCATCTTTTGTGAATTAGTTTATACTAACTTCACACTTAATCAAATTTATATTTGAATTGTCTAGGCTTAATATCCGATGTGGGATACTTGCACTCAACTTTTCAACAATAGACAACACTCTCTAGGCTTTATCTATGGATTTCCATTTGAAATGATTTAATCATAGATTAACCACTATGAATGTTGTCATAACAAGCCCAATTTCAACAGAAATTGTGATGAATGGAACAACATTTATGACGGAAAAAACAAAGCAGTTGCAAAATGCCAAACAATTTGCGATTGATGCAATTGGTCACAAAAGCGGTGTACCAACTCAAAAACAATTTGTGACCAAGAAAAAGGTTGCAAAAATGGCATCAACATTTGTGACGCAAATGAGTAATTGTCATATTATCGCGTCAATTTTGCGACGGATAAGGTTGGTCACAAACCTAGTGAAACATTTCAAAAAGAATTTGTGATCGATGAGGTAGGTCGCAATATCGACATTATAATTTATGACAGACTTAAGCGGTTGCAAAACTGCCATGTCAAATGTTCGACGACATGGTTGGTCACAAAAGTGATGAACCTCTGAAAAAAAAATTTGCGACCGATAAGGTTGGCCCCAGAAAAGGCATCAAATTTTGTGACAAACAAGAGCGGTCGCAAAATTGCCACATCAAATTTTCCTCATTTCCTCAGGAATCACCATTCTTTTATATGTGGATTTAGTGATTCCATCTATCCCTCATGATTTTGACTATTCCCAACAAGTTAACAAAAACTAAATGTTTATATTATTAGCACAATATCTATTAAATGTATAATATATATAAAAGTTCATATTTACACTAATTGAGTTTTAATAAATACATTAAATATGTATTAAATTATATTTATTACATAAGATTTTATATATATACATGTATATATATAAATCATATATATTTAAAATTTATTTTTAATATTTTATTTTAAAATGTATAGCATATTCATATATGCTGATGTATATTCATATGTACACATATATGATAATATAAAATTAATATAAAATAATTTACTAATGTGTTTGCTATTCATGATGAACTATATATTATATTTAGGTGATATATATCATACCAAATATAGTAAATGCTTATATAGTTTGATACACAAATATAAAATAATTGATATTCGTACATACTTTTTAATAAGTATACAAAACATAATATATAGCATGTATAAAAAATAATATATCAATATATAAAAAAAACATATAATATATACATTGATCATCAATATATAATACTAATATATTATGTAAATGCAAGATATCTATTTTATGTAAATTAAAATTTTAAAATATTTTTCATATCACTACAAGAAAATGAATAAATTAATGACAATATAATAAATGATAATGAAAAAGTTATCATTAATTAATGCATTTAGTGACAATAAAATTATGTTGTCACAAAACATAATTTGTATAATATCAATGGTGACAACATAATGTAAAAAAGTAACAACATAGTACAAAATTGATAATTAGTGACACATTTATGGTGACAAGTTAGTAACAATAGAATTTTCTTACAAAATCCTAATGACACTTTTTTTTCACTAAGCCATCGCTATAGGTATGTCATTAATTGTTAGTGATTGTCTCTAAAACATTAATTTTTGTCACTATTGATTGTATATTATGACAAGATAAAAGTTGTTATTCCTAAAAAAATTAATTACTTACAAAATAGAAAATATTGTCACTTAATACTATTATTGGTTACAGTTTTTATATTGTCACTTTTATATCTTATCACTAATATTACTTTTTCTTGTAGTGTATAAAAATTATATTAATCATGTACTTAATTTATTTTTATTCCTAGTAGCATTCATTACTCCTTAATTACCAAATATATAAATAACATGAATTAAAATGATTGTTTTCCTTTTTTATTCCTTGAACATAACAAGTACGGAAATACTATATTAATATTATTCATTTCCCATGTTCATTCCCTTCACAACTAAAACATTGCCTTCACAAAATTTACCACCTCAAACCACCGGTAAGTTTTATTTATTTACAAATAATTATCTCTAAATTTTATAACTTACAAATATCTTGTCGACATTGGTCTCATTTTACAGATTGCATCCGCTGCTTATTGCTGTTGTGGAAAATGATGAGATGAGATTGAAAATTGCAGAAACCCTATGTTGGTTCCCTGGTACTATTTTAAAATGTGTTGCCATCAAAGTATTATTGAATGAAGCACAGATGAGTGTTTAATATGTAAGAGGTGGGAATACTTTCAGAATGTGTGTTTGATTGGTTGCTAAAGTCTTTATGATATGTTGGTCCATTTGGCATAAATTCTTCTGGCCTGGTGGTGCCCTGCCCTCTTAGTACAATGGCAACAAGCACAAATCCAGTTCAGAACGTTCCATGCTAAAAACCTGATGCAGGCTTTATTTAAGATAAATGTTGATGATGCAGCTATCTTCCCGATGGAAATTCAATTTGTACAATTTTTCCTGTCTTCTAATTTAATAGATATGAAAATTCGTGTTACAAGCTGGTTCGGGTTTGATGTAATTTTTGTTCAATTAAATCCAAACGGATGAAATATTGACAAAATTTCTTGAAAAGTTTTGACGGGCTTGGGGCAATGAGAAAAATGGCATGTAGCTTGACAAGCTCGGCTGTAGTTGTATGGTGGCTCCAAGGGGCATTGGTCATTTTTGAAATAAACGGAAGTTATTTGTAATTTCTTCTAAACTCAAATAAGGCGATGACAATTCTCTCTTAAAAACATCTAGGCGTAGAAAGGACATTACAACCTCCTATCTAATAACAAATAAGGAGACAAAACTGAAGGGGGTTGTAATTTTGAAATTTAAGGGAGTTATTTATAATTTTGTTTAAATTCAGAAGATGTGAATGTAATTCTCCCTTTTTTTTTCTTTTCTCCACGATTCACTCTAATCTTATATTTTCCTTTTTTATTTATATTTTAATTATATAATTAGGTCATATTTTATTTTTTAATAATATTGTGATTAAAAATTTGTATTGTATATAATCAAATTTTATGTAATTAAATTTGAATTAATTTTTATTTTACACACACATCAAGTGTACACTTGTCACTAGTATCAATAATTATGAAATATAGTTGAAACAAAAGACAGTGCAATTAATCATTTTTAATGGGTTATAAGTGCAATTAACCCGATTCATATAAGCAAGAGATCTTGTCTTCTTGGCCGCCAATTTATTTGAAATCTGGCGCCCAATTTCCATAAAACTTGAACCAAATTACTCCAAAATCAAAATCAGAACAGCAAAATAGATATGAACTCAAAAAAGTGTCCGCTTAGGCCAATGGGGCAACGCTCCATCGCTTCGACGTTCCTCTTCCGTGCTCCGAATCGGTAGAATTTTGAACTCAAAATGTCTCAATTTGCGCGCGTGTTCCGTCCCCTGAGCATTTGGGCCCGACTTTTTGTTTTTCGTTTGTGTGTGTGTGTGCGCGTGTATTCCATTTCCTGAGCATTTGCGTATCATTTTTTATTTTTTGTGTCTGTGTGTTTGCGTCTGCGTATATTTCATTTCCTGAGCATTTGGGGTCCAATTTGTTGTGGTTGTTTTTTTTTTTTTTGTTTCTTTTTCTGTGTGTGTTTGTGTGCCGTTTCCTGAGCATTTGGGGTTCTTTTTCTATATTCAGATCGATTGATTGTAAGAAAATATTGGAAAACGAAGCTCCCAGTAAAAAGGGTTCACCCCTCTCGCTTTCCGAGTTCCTTAACAGGAAGTTGCAGAGGAGTTCTGGGCTACCCTCATCAGTTCAGGTAGTGTTTGTTTGTGGTGTGTGAGTGCGCGCGCGCGTACTCTTGTTAACGGGTTAACTATATGTATTCAATTATGGAGGAAAATGCATGGGTTGTTTCCATTTTCTTGGTTCCATAAGTACAAAGGGAACATATTAATTTCTTGATTAGACTCTTTTAACATCTAAAATTGGTTTGCCGTGAGCAGAAATTTGAAGAGAGAAAGGGCATTTTAAATGTATCAGTAATTTTTGGGTTATTTTGAAACTTGTGGGCTCTGGAAGGACAGGAAGAATTTGTCTTGTAAAGAAAAGAGCTGCTATAGACTAAATGAAGCAAGATTACTTTCTGGTTCTTCTTTATAAATTTATTGATTCTTGAAGACTTTTATCATCTTTTGCCTGTAGATATTTGGTGGCTTGAATAATCATAACTTTGTTGATAAGAGTTGCGATGACAACATTTATCAAATGTTTTATTGTGAAATGCGAACTACTTAGGTAAATGTAAATTTATGCAAAATCTAATGTCTTGTGAGAAACTAATAATGAGCTCAAGAATCTCAAAAAGCAGGGGAAAGAGCTGCCTTTTTCGTCTCCATTGAGTGGTAAAAAGGAAGGAGGAGACACAGAGGCAAAGTTTTCTATCGATGGTGCTTTCCATATGTTCAAGAATGTTGAAAAGGACAAAAATGATCCCACGAGTTCTTGTTCGAACAATGAGACTGTGATTTCTGATGTTGATGGCTTACAACAAACAAGAAAGAGAAAAAATCTCTCTGAAGGTTTGTGAATTCCATGTTGGTCTGATGTGCCCATTATCAATTGATTTATTCATTTGATTAGTATCTTGTTTTTGATGTTGCCCTGCATTTGTGTTTCTTAATTATATGTCTTTTAGCCTAAATCTGTAAGCCAGAAATCTCTGTTACAGTTTAACTGATTAGTTTCTAGTATTCATCTGTAAAGTCATCTTAGCTAGCTCTAAGGTTTCTCTGAAACATAATGTGCAAAATTGAATACCATCAATTTTTGGCTGCACCCTGTTTCCTTGGAGCTTGTTAATTGGTGATGCTTGAAATCCACCTATCAGTTATGAGAAGATTAAAATTTCTATACAAGGGAAATCTTTACTCACAAAGAACACTTTTCAGATGTATGGGCTGAAGAAGTCCTGCCAAGGGCAGCTTGAGATCCTTGCTTTTGGATATTAGGATATACATCTTTACTTTTTTCTATTCTGATCCACTTTTGTCTTAATGTTCTCTTTCGACTCAATGAAACATCTCTCTCCTGCAGTCCATATAAAATGTCTGTTTTCAATCTTTCAACAAATTGATTCTTGAGAAATTTGTCTATGTTAATCGTTAGCATATATCTCGCAGATGATCTATTTTATGAAATCGGCTCTATAATTTGTGTTTTGCAAAATTTGTTTGAGTTCTAGACTGAATTTGAGTTGGCTTTGGCTCAGAACTCTTTCGATATTTCTTCATTTCTTTGCTTTCCCTTCTACAAGCAAGGCAGTATGCACCTTTCTAATTTCATTAAACTTTGTCTACTTTCTACTTTATGAGATGTTCTAAGCTTTAGCTAGGTTAATCTTTCTTGAGGAATAGACATTATTGCAAAATATTGTCTTAGTTATGATGAATATCCATATATATATTCATGATGAATGATGGAAGTTCTGCCCTGTCTCCATCCTGTGTAAAAGCAGTATCTACTCTAGCATTAACATGTATTAGTTTTCGTTTTTTCTTTTTTTATTTTCCATCCGAGCTATAAGGTTGTGATGATAAGCTAGCTACTCGAAGGCGTGTGGTAGTTCTTGGAGAAGATTCGAAACCAATACAAAGCTCAACGAGGAAGAATTTTCTCCGCAAGGACTCTACACCTCTTTTCAATCATTGTGAGTCTCCTCTACTAACAGAAAAGATTCAAGCTTTATTGATTAACTACAAAAGAACCCTTAAGGTTTCTCCTGTTTTCGGAAAAAACCCTAGTATGAAAAATCATAAATACCCCCATGATTTTCTATTGTAAATCCCACCTACAGTTAGAATATAGAATATGTTTCTTAAATGCGGAACCAAGCATCAGGGGTTTATTTGTAATTTTTCATAATACGAGGGGTTATGCTAAAATAGCCCTAACCTTAGAAGGTTTTACGTATTAAACCCTTAAGATTATCAACTTTTTATTGCTTTTCTCCAGTTCAGTTGCTAGTAAAATAAAGTTATGTCGTTGACTTGTAACAGATGAAAATGGAGGTGGTTGGTGGGACAACAATATGGAAGGTGTCGACAATGAAGAAGTCGGTTGCAATGAGGTGTGGGAGGGAGTGGGATGTACCACACTTGGGGGCATCGAATGGCATTAGTTTAACTCAAGTAATAGTCCCAGTTCCTCACTTTCTATCGTGGCCTTTTTTTTTTGTTTTGAAAGGGAAAAAAAAAAGAAAGTGATTGGACTGCACAGAATGTAGCACTTAATGTATGACTAGTGGCATCTTGTGGATAGGTTTTGAGGAATGGTGCTTAGAAACTCAGAGTTGAAAATCTTGCTCCATCTGTATAATGGTTAACTGTGGAATTCTCAAGTATATGATCCAACTTAGTTTCCCACAATGTGCCTGTCACATATCACTAGCCCTTGAAGAGTGTGTCCTTTGAGTTACTTATTTAGCTTAAAGTTTGTTACAAAAACCCCCATGAGGTTTGGTGTATTTCAATAAAATCCCCTATGGTATTTATATCGGGGGTATCTGTAATTTTCATACCATAAGCACTTGTTCCCGTGTGAGGGCAATGCTTTTGTTGGTTTGCTCGGTGAATGATTGAGACGATGTTGGGGGTGGAATATACAGCTGTAATTATGAAGCATATGGTAAGGGTAGCAGGTGTAATATGTCGACAAAAGAGAGGACAATTTGGTAAATTAGTAAGTTGGCTTAAAATCAGGTTCTATTAAACCAGCAAATTTGGGGGTTAGGCTTAGTGTACGCAAAATCATTGGTAAACATCGAACAATTTTGGTTTATTAAGCAAAACAAGCATTCCGCTTGTATGTGAACGAGTCATGGGGGATGTTTATTGTAGTTATCCCTTTGTCTTAGTCGGAGGAATGTAAAATGAACGGTTTCCATGTCTTTGTATAGCATTAGGAATTCTAGTTATTTATATCTGTTGAAAGAGACCGCAATTGGGGTGGTGGCGCAGTTGGCTAGCGCGTAGGTCGAGAGTTTGAAACTCTTTCACCCCGTTAATTTGCCCCTCCTGTGCTGTCCTAATCTTCTATTTTTGAAAAGAAAGTAATATTTAAATAAAGAAAAAAACAGAAAAACTAAGTGCAAACAAGAGAAAAAGTAAATTGAGATGACATAAACTTGGGGGCTTCTAAAACAAATACCCTAAACAGAGAAAAACTAAATTTAGATGATGGTGTTGTCTAAGTTACCCATCTCTCTTGTTGTCATGTGTTTTAATTTATTACTAATATGTCGGGTACACTCAATATGTGTGTAAAATAAAAATAAAATATAATTTAACTAAATAGTTAAAATTTGATGTTAAAATACTAATTTTATATTAAATTTTCTATACAAATATATTTATCTTTTTCACTACTTTTCTTATGTATATTATATCTTCATTTTTTTTATATGTTTTATTAAATTTATAAAGAGAAAAAAAATAAATTTAATATAAAATAAAGTTCTTTGAAAAAAATAAAAATATAAAGTAGGAAAAAAATGGAAAAAAGAATGTGAGAGGGAATATAGAGAAGACTAGAAAAAAAAATAAAAAAAACTACACGTTGGAGAGAGGAGGGATGAGAGAGAATAAATGAGAGTAGTTATTTTATTAAGGATATTTTTTGGAATTCCACAATTAAACATACCATAGAAAAAATCAAAGGCCTTCTCACTTGATATATATTATAGATTATTGGATGTGAGATACTCATATATATATATATATATATATATATATATATTTATTTATCTTAATCACCTGATTTCGATCAACTGATTGACTAATCCGAAACAGATGCTACAAAGGTCTATTATGGGGGCGATCCTCCCAAACCAGTTGATCCATTTACAATTCTAGGATTCAAACCCTAAACATTATTTAAGATATCTAGCATCTCATTTTACTGGATCAACTGATAGTTCTTACCCAACTCATCTAGTATTTTTACCTGAAGTACCCCCTTTGAATTATCGAAACCCAAACGGATCGGATCGGGATTCGAATTACCCGATCCGAATGCCCACCGCTAATCTAAGGTACCCATTGCTCGTGTTGCTATGTATTTTAATTTATTATTAGCAGATGTGGCACACTCAATGCTTGTGCGAAATAAAAATAAAATATAATTTAATCACATGTTTAATAAATTTATAATTTTATATATTATGAAAAACAATAAATATGATTGAAAATTAAATTGAGTTTTATTATTGAAAAATAAATTGATAAAAAGATAAAGTAAACTAAATATTGAAGGTAAAGATGTGAGAGAAGAGGGAGAGAACAAAGAAATAGAACTAATATATGATCTTGAAAATAGGAAGAAAAAAAAGTAAGAAAATATGAGAGATGAAAGAGAAAAAAAGAAATTGTTTTCAAAAACACCAAAAATAATTATTAAATTGGTGTGATTCCTTATATATAGTATACTATAGTATAGATATTTAGTTTGTGTAATTAAGTTTACAATTTGTTTTTACCTACAACCTATTTACTAGTTTTGTCATCTCAATCTCCTATAGTCATGCTTCAAATTTTTTTCAGGAATTATCTTCCAATTTTCCTAACACAATCTTGGCAAAAATTTGCGATATTCTATGTAAGAAATTTTTGTAAACGCAGGATCGATATACTATGAATTTAGAATACTATGTATAAATTTAAATTAGTGTACCTTACACCAATGATTGATAGTTTATCAATATGGATGTTTAGACAAACATCTATGACTAGTTCTTCCTCTCCATCGCTCATCAATATTGATAGCTTTCAATGAAAAAAAAGCGATTATCAGAGTGTGAAGTGGAGAGAGGACCTAGCCAAATATATAATGTAATCCTAGAGCCCTTCCAACTAGAGGTGGCAATTTTTGACCTAACACGACAACCTAATACGAACTCAACACGAAAATAGTGGGTTATGGTTGAGAGTTCATGGGTTGGGTTGAAAATGGATCGAACCCGAAAGCGACATAAAAAAAAATGGGATAGGTTGGGTTGGGTTGATTTGTGGATTAACCAGACAAACCGAATCATTTTATGGGTTAACCGACAACCCGACCCGATCCAACCCAAATCATTTTTAAAAAAATATATTTTTTCTCATTTCCCTCTCGTTTAGAGAAAAATATATTATGTATAAACTATAAATCATAACATTTTGATGGGTTATAATTGATCATTAATAATATAATATAGAAAAAATTATGAAAAAGAGAATAGAGATTTTTTTAATTATTAAACAGTACAATTTTTTTTAAATATTTAAAAATAAGAGATTGTTAAATCTTTTAAATAAGTGAAAAATCAATTGAATGAAAAACTTTAATTATGTTAGTAATCTTCTTATTCTTCCCTCCAAAAATATATATATTCTTCCTTTAATTGTTTATTTGCATTTATTGAAGTTTTATATTGATTTATTTTAATATTGAATGAAATTTTTTTATCAAATATTTTTACAGTATATTATAAATAAAATTTAAATAAACTAGAGTAGGAAATGAACTCATTAATTTCTAATGTAAATTCCAAACATGTATTTTGTATGTAGCCGACCATCATTACAAGAATATATACCTTTTAGTGATTAACCAATTACAAATTTAGTTTTCTATGCTAGATTTCATTTATAACAAATTTGTTTGTAACTATTTTTTTACTAATTGTTTATTTAATTCTAATTACATTGAATTACATCATTAATCATCACATGCTGCGATGATACTCTAAAACTGTGGCAAAATATAAAAATCTCTCTGTCACAAATTTTTCGGTAGACTTAGTGAATGAATGCTTTCTTGTAGTGCATACAAAATAAATGTATATATACTATAGTTAGCCAAATGAAAAATTAGTGACAAAAATCAACTTTTAACTAGTAAATTATAATTGCTTTAATTTTTTTATTAGAAAAGTTGGAATTTTTATTTAAAACAAGTCAACCCGGATTGATATGAACCCAGTCAATTTGGGTTATGATTGAGGTCTTATAGGTTTAACAGGTCATAGGTTGGGTTAAGGTTGCGAGATTTTATGTTATATCCTTACCTCAACCCTACTTGAACCCACCCAACCCACCTGAATGGCCACCCCTACTCCTACCACAAGCTTTTTAAGGTGGGGCTACACTAACTGTCAGGCCACGTCTGTTAAAATCAGGCCCTTAGCAATAGTGGGTCAATCAAATTAGGCCTTATAAATCAAGCCTCATTAACCGTATTAATTTAACTCGTTTTTATTTTATAAAAAATAAAATATTCAATTAGTAGAAGTCCAAATTAGAATAAAAATCTAACAGTCTCCCACTTGGTCAAATATTAATTGATTTTTTTAACCTCCTAAAAGCAATTTATTTGAGAAAACAACTCTTGGGCTAAATTATAAGTTTGACAGTGGCCAACTTTTGAAAATAACAATAGGGCAAGGGGACAAGACTTCTGCAATCCGGTCCAGTGAATCTCACTAATATTGGATTATGATGATAATTGTGTCCTTAATTGACACAAGACCTTCCATGGTCACAAACACCAACAACTCCACCGACATGGATTCAGACATGGTGGTGTAGTAAGAAATAGCATCACAACATGACTCAAACATATATTATTCCATTGTCGGTCTTTTGATTTTCTTGTAAGATATGGATTTCTGTACAAATATGAAATCCCAAGAAAATATGATTTTCTTGCAAAAATATGAGATTCTAAAACAATATGAAACTCTAAGAAAATCAATATGGATTTCTCGTAAGATATAAGTCTTTAAAACAATATGAAATTCCAAAAATATCCATTGTGGTGTTCTTATAAAAAAATGAGTTTCTAGAACAATATGAAACTCCAAGAAAACCCAATGGCTTCTTAGGAAATCGTATATGTCTCGATCGGTAATGACATAGTAACATGGTGCCATTTGTGAGACATGCCTATCTATTAAAGCCAACACCTAGCCTTAAGATCTCAAAATATGTGCACACAAATATGGATTAATCCAAGAGCTTTATATTTTGATGCGCATTGTCCAACTTAACCTTGTAACAAAATGGGTTAAATAATAATATATGAACCAAGTTAAATACCTCCCACTGTTTCAATATACTAAGACTTGATTGCATATACATGTTAAATTCATGTATATCTCACTTGATGGACATTGATTAAACCATCAACTTATCAGCAACTGGCCAAAAACTATTTGCTCTACCACAATGTTACTCATCATTGATCAAGTTTGTACGAGTGAAAAATTTAACTTCATATATCGACATATTTGAGGAATGAAAAATCACATGATCAAACTATAAAAAAATCCCCAACCAAGAACAAAAGAAATCATCAAAGATATATCATGAGACAACTTTCAGTACAATCTACACATATAGTGTATTAGCACTGACAGACAAATTTTAGCCTTAATTGATTGTGGACTTAAAAATTCTTCACAACAATCTCCCTAACAATTACTTATTCCATTCAAGTTAACAAGAAATTCAAAATTAAAAGAATCAATCACTCCAAAACGAGTCTCCTCTATATTAATTTAAACTTATAACGATTGAATCAAGAAAATGTGTAGCAATACACCCCCCATCAATCACGAAAGCACTTTTGAGTTAAATGATTGATAAGTCCGTAATTATAATTGATTTTTATATTTATTTTGTGAGACTTATCACGTTTTTTTTTCTCATTTAGGGCCTTATTATGCGTAAGTTTGACCTTAAATCATTGTTTTGTAGGTAAGAAGGGAAAAAGACCATAAAGGGCATGAAAAATGGAATCAGAAGCTGCGTGTTTACGCAAACTATTTCGAGTAATAACCCAATACAAGTAATTCAGAGGAAAAATGGCTGTAAAAATACGTATGTACGCAAGAAATCTTGAGTACTTACCCAAGGCCAGCGAGTTTGAAGAAAAATAAATCTATAAATTTGCGTATGTACGCAGAAGATCTTGCGTACATACGCAACCTCTGCGACAGCAATTAACAACTTTCCGTATTTGACTGAGGTGCTGATTTAGAAAGATTTGTTAGGCGTTTCTCCACCATTTTTGAGTCCAGATTCATGCGGAATTCAAGGGGAGATGTTTTTTTTTTTTTCCAGATCTAAATAGATCTGAACTTTTAGAGGCTTTTGGGGACATTCATCATTCTTGTTTTTCAGATTTTACTTTTTTTTTTCTCTGGGGTTCAATTTTTTCATCTTTTTGGGATCCTTGTGAAGAACGGAAGAAGGGAGAAAACAAGATTGAAGGGAAGAACAATCAACGAGAGGAGATTTGCGCCTGAAATTTCCAGCAATTAAGTTCATTCTACTCTCTTCATGAATTCTCTTCCATATTTCGTTTTTATGTTTATTTTCATTATGAACTAATTTCAATTATGTGTAAGGATGGTGTAGTTCATCGTATTTGCTATTCTATGAAAATCCCATGAGTTTGAAATTTGTTTTCATATATTTTCTTGTTGTGTGATTCTTGTTTAATGGTTTAATACGTGGTTAGGGTTTGATCACCCCTAATTATCGAATTTGAGAATCGTGATGAGGTCGAGAGACGATTCGCGATATTAGCTTTAATTAGACGAGATCAATTGGGTTAAAGTTGCATGAGAATGAATTTAACTTTGATTGAGCCTTAAGGCAGTGTTTAAAAATTCATACAAATACTTCTAAAGTTGGGATTAATTGAATGAGAATTGGTTAGTCTTGGGCTTAGAGGAATTGTATGAATTAATTCCACAATGCTCGAGAGAGATTGTGGATATATTCGTTCCTAGGCTACGAAACCACTCAATTTAGGGATTGGATTAGAATAGCAAATTACGTGAATGAAACCACCTTGCACTTGCTTCTCTTGCTTTGGTTATTTGTTATTATTGTTTTTCGCTAGTCGTTTTTATTAAGAAATTAGAATTTATTTAGAAAATCAAAACCACCACTCAGTTTGATCAATTTAGATAAACAACACGAGTCAATTTCATGGGCCAAATCACAATCCCTGTGGATTCGACACTCGACTCACTTTATATTACTTGTACGACTGCGTACACTTGCGCAAGTCCCAACAAGTTTTTGGCGCCGTTGCCGGGGATTGGCGCATTTGACTGTGATACTAGCTTGTGTGTTTAGACTAAATTTATTTCTTTTTAGTATTTATTTATTTTTGTTATTTTTGCTGTTGAGTTTGTGTTCCTTCGTGTGTAGGCGCTCTTTGGTGTATGATCACGAGGCGTGCAAGTTCACGCGCTGAACTAGTGCCTTTGGACCTTGAGATTGAAAGAGCTAATAGAAGGAGGAACATAGCGAGAAGAGCTAGGATAACTCAGGAACGAATTATGGCGGACAATCAGAATGTGGGTGTTAATGGTGGCAATGATCAAAATGGCCCATCGGGTGATCAAAATGCAAGAACATTACGGGATTACATTGCACCCCAAGTCGAAGGTGGGAGAACGGGGATACAAAGGCAGCGCATTGAGGCAAACAATTTCGAGATCAAACCGGCCTTATTGAACATGGTGACTAATAATGTGCAGTTCTATGGCCTGCCGAATGAAGACCCCCATCAACATCTAGATAACTTTTTAGAGTTGTGTGACACCATCAAGATCAATGGGCCGTCGGACGATGCAATAAGACTAAGGATTTTTCCTTTTTCTTTGAGGGATAAAGCCAAAATTTGGCTCAATTTAGTGCTTAGCGGGTCCATAACCAATTAGGAACAGCTGTCACATGCGTTTCTAATGACGTATTTCCCACTGGCCAAGACAACCAAACTACGTAATGATATTTTCACCTTTTCCCAAAATGGGTGGGAATCACTATACGAGGCGTGGGAGAGGTATAAGGAGCTGCTAAGGAGGTGTCCCTACCATGGACTACCTAGATGGATGGTGGTGCAAACGTTTTACAATGGGTTGGGGCACAACACTAAGTGCACAATTGATGCAGCAGCTGGAGGTTCCTTGGTTACAAAGACCGTGGATGATGCCTACAACCTAATTGAGGAGATGGCGATCAACAACTACCAATGGTCGGCGGAATCTACCACTCAAAAGAACCAAGGGGATAAGTTAGAGCTCAATGCCATTGCATCGCTCCAAGCTCAGGTAAGCGCTCTAACTCACAAGTTGGATTTCCTGAATGGTAATAATTTGAATGTTATCCCTAAGCCTTCTTGTGAAGTTTGTGGTGATTTTAATCATGTTTCCACTAATTGCTCGTATGGGAGTCCATTTCCTGTTGTTTCTAGTGAGCAGGTAAATTTTGTGGGAGCAAAAATGCATGGAAATATGCAGGGGAGGCAAGCTAACAACCCATACTCCAACACATACAACCCAGGGTGGAGGAATCACCCTAATTTCTCTTGGGGTGGTCAGAATGTGAATAGGCCACAGCACCCACCAGGATTCCAGCAGAACTATCCCCCACAGCAAGAGAAGGCGAGCTCCCTACAGACAAAGATGGACAAATTCATTGATGTCTTGGGGGTTAAGATGGCTTTGCAGGAGGAGAGTTTGAAAAGGATCGAAGAGAAGTTCGATCAAATTGCCAAGAACCACTCGGCATCCATTCACAATCTGGAGGTTCAAGTGGGCCAATTGGCCAATGCGTTGACTAAAAGGGTCCACGGGAATCTTCCAAGTAACACTGTAGTGAACCCGAGAGAGCAATGCAATGCAATTACGCTAAGGAGTGGAAAAGAGTTGGAGCCGCCAAAGATATCAAATGCTGGAAGGAAAGAAGATGAAGAGGTTAAAGTACGTGAGGATGCAAAGCCCAATGAGGAAAAACAAGAGGGGAAGCAAGTTGATCAAGCTCCAGTGGTGAAAAAAGCAAACCCCTATGAGACGAAGGTGCCATTCCCACAACGTTTGAGGCAAGCCCAGCAAGAACAACAAAGGAATAAATTCCTTGACATTTTCAAGAAGTTGCACATCAATATCCCATTTGCCGAGGTATTAGCAAACATGCCGCATTACACCAAATTTTTAAAGGAGATCATTTCAAATAAGAGGAAGCTAGAAGAGTTCTAGACTGTGGCATTAACGGAGGAGTGTAGTAGCATCATTTCTCAAAAGTTGCCCTTGAAATTGAAAGATCCAGGGAGTTTTACTGTCCCTTGCATGATTGGTAAATTTGAATTTTCCAAGTGTTTGTGTGATTTGGGATCTAGTGTTAACTTGATGCCTTTGTCTGTTTTCAGGAAATTAGGTGTCAGCGACTTATCCCCCACCAATGTATCCTTGCAATTGGCGGAATCGATCACTCAAGTGACCTGTGGGGGTAGTGGAGGATGTCCTAGTCAAAGTTGGGAAGTTCATTTTTCCAGTGGACTTCGTGGTGCTTGACTTTGAAGCCGATAAAGAGGTGTCGTTGATTCTAGGAAGGTCATTCATGAACACTGGAAGAGCATTAGTAGATGTCAATGCAAGAAAATTGACGATCAGACTTGGAGATGAGAGTATTGACTTTGACGTGTTCAAAGAGGTTAAACACCATATTGAGGATGATCACTGCATGAGGATAGATGCAACTGATGATTATGTGAGAGAGGTGATGGAGAAAACTGAGAATGAGAAGGAAGTAAAGAATTTAGAGAGTGAGAAGGATAAGGGAAAAAATGAACAGGAGTTTGAACACATGCCAGAAACCTTGAGCCCTATATTAACATTAGGCATTCAGGCCCCCAAAGTAGAGGTTAGGTCAGTTACCACAAAACTCGAACATGCCTCTTCGGAGGAGAACAAAGCCTTACAAATCATTTTAGGTCCTCCCTTGACTAGCGTGCAAAAGAGGAGAACTGTGAGGCTCATCAAAGGTAGAATCAAAGCAATGGGACACTAAATTGCAAATGTCAAGAGTATTAGGCCTTCCATAGGCATACGTGAAGTTTTGACGGAAGATGATGCAAGACCGAGAAGAGAAGCAAAGAAATTTTACGATGCCCGCATTATAGAAAAGAAGTCCGACAAGGGACAATAACGAGGACATGTCATGGTGAATGGCCAGTGTTTGAAGGCGTATGTGAGTGGAGATGTAGACCGAGGAGGGTCGACATCATACATCGACCTCATTCTTTAAAAATGTTGAAAGGAGTCGAGCTAAAGACTTTAAACAAGCGCTTTTTGGGAGGCAACCCAAAATTTTATGTTTTTATGTTTTTGAATTTGTTTTAGTTTTGTGTGTTATTGTTTGGTTAGACCATTTGAGGTTTTGATGTGATTTTTGGTTGATTTGTTGGCTTTGTAGGGGATTCTTGTTTCTGGAAGATTAGGTACTTACGCGAGAAATTTTGCGTAGCTACTCAGTTGGGTTAAGCAGGTGTTTTTTGAGAGGTGAAGTTTCTGTACAATTGGGTACTTACCTAAAATTTTTAGGTAGTAACCCAATTTTACAAAACCTTGGAAAAAAAAAAGAGAGAGAGAGAAAAATAGGGGGAGAGAACACGTTTTTTTTCTGAAAACCTGAACCTTAAACTTAAACTCTCTCCCTAATCCTTTCCTTCTCTCTCTCGTCTCTCCCTCCCTCTCCTTTCCTTAAACCCTAATTTCCCCTCTTCCCCTATCTCTTCCCCTCCCTCCTCCACTGCCTAGCCGCGCAGCCACCTGCACCAGAGCAACCCCTGTTTCCATCGCATCCGCACCATGCAGTTTCGCTCCATCACCCGAGGAGGAGGAGGAGGATGAGACCGAGTTCTATGATGCCATCTGACCTCAGGTGTTTTCTATCCTTTTTTTGCTTTCCGTTTGTGTTTTTTTTTTTGCTTTCGTAGTTCTTTGTGTTTCAGTTATGTCTTGTCTGGCTTTGTTTTCTGTACTTTGGGGACAAAGTACCCTTTAAGTGTGAGGGGGATTTCAATTGCCTAGGAGAAGACTTTTGAAGTTAATTGTTGTTAGCTATGTGTATGGAATTTGAACAAGAATTGTATATCAGCTGGAAACCCGGACGGCCAGACGAAAAGAATTGTATATCCTGGTATAACAATGCCACATATAGTTCAAGTTCAATTCCGTTGCGTTCAAGCTAAATTTTAGTGATAATGGCTATATGTTGGATGTTCGAAAACTATTTTGTGTTGTGCCGTTTGTTTTGTGTCGTTCTTGGAATGCACGTGCTTTGTTAAAATTCCTTATTCTATGATGATTTTATGCTATGAAACGCTATGTTTGGAACAATGAGCATGCATGAAGCATTTTGTGTGCACTTGAAGAATGATTGTTGTGGTTTTGCTATCCCCTAATCACTTTGAGCACATGGTTGGAGCAATTATTGCTAAATAATTTAGTGAAAATTTATGTTTTTGTGAGAGATTTTCGCATGTGCTTTAATGCATTTGGACACTAGAATCGATTTGATTTCTTATCGAGGCGAAATCCTAGACTATGTTAAATTGGGGAGATGACTTAGGCCATTTTTGAAAATTTTTGAGCCTTAATTGCCTATTTGTTTGTTAAACGTAGCCCTTGAGTCCCCTTTGAGACTACATTGTGCTTAGTTCTCTTGATAGCCACATTACAAGCCCAAAAGCACAATGTCTACATATCTTAATCCTTTCTATGCACTACACTTAAATTGTGATAATTGTGGAGTTATGTAGCGGATATGTGGAATTATGAAGGGATTAAGTGGAGGTTTGTACGTATACTTGAATTCGTGATATACTAGCTCATTTAAAAAAAAAATATTGTTGAAAACATGTGAAAAAAAAAGTGAAAAAAAAAAGTGAAAAAAAAGAGGAGAAGAATGCAGAAAACAAAAGAAAAAGAAAGAAAATGGAAGAAAAAACGAGCTAGTACTCTCAAACACATAAAAAAAAAAATTACATAGAGAGTGATGGTTTTGAATAAGTTTGGGGGAGAGGAATTCATGAATAATGCTCTAAAAACTCCAACTTGTCCAATTTAAGTAACTTGGGTGCATGAGCCACACACTTTTCTATATCTTCCTACCCTACACCCAAGCCCTACATTACAAGCTTAATTAAGTCCTATCGATCCCTGGTTTATCGTTGTCTACATTAGTGGAGATAAGAATGAAAAACCGACTTATGGAGTCCACTTCTTGCATCTATCGCATGAATATAAATTGATCCGGATTATTGATAATTGTTGCTCTTGATCATATCACACACGACAACACGGGGGATGCTTGACAATGATGGTTGTTTGTAGAGTGTACATGAAATTTTAATTGTTTGCACATTGAACTAATGACATAGTGCTTAATAGTTTCTGAGAAAAAAATAAAATGGAGTTTTACTTTGATGCGTAGTGTTCCAAGAATGAATTTTGATTGTGTCCAAGTCCCTTGTGCTGTCAATTTCGAGTTGCTCGAGGGCGAGCAACATTTAAGTTTGGGGGAGTTGATAAGTCCGTAATTATAATTGATTTTTATATTTATTTTGTGAGACTTATCACATTTTTTTCTCATTTAGGGCCTTATTATGCGTAAGTTTGACCTAAATCATTGTTTTGTAGGTAAGAAGGGAAAAAGACCATAAAGGGCATGAAAAATGGAATCAGAAGCTGCGTGTTTACGCAAACTATTTCGAGTAATAACCCAATACAAGTAATTCAGAGGAAAAATGGCTGTAAAAATACGTATGTACGCAAGAAATCTTGAGTACTTACCCAAGGCCAGCGAGTTTGAAGAAAAATAAATCTGTAAATTTGCGTATGTACGCAGAAGATCTTGCGTACATACGCAACCTCTGCGACAACAATTAACAACTTTCCGTATTTGACTGAGGTGCTGATTTAGAAAGATTTGTTAGGCGTTTCTCCACCATTTTTGAGTCCAGATTCATGCGGAATTCAAGGGGAGATGTTTTTTTTTCAAATCTAGATAGATTTGAACTTTTAGAGGCTTTTGGGGACATTCATCATTCTTGTTTTTCAGATTTTACTTTTTTTTTCTTTGGGGTTCAATTTTTTCATCTTTTGGGGATCATTGTGAAGAACGGAAGAAGGGAGAAAACAAGATTGAAGGGAAGAACAATCAACGAGAGGAGATTTGCGCCTGAAATTTTCAGCAATTAAGTTCATTCTACTCTCTTCATGAATTCTCTTCCATATTTCGTTTTTATGTTTATTTTCATTATGAACTAATTTCAATTAAGTATAAGAATGGTGTAGTTCATCGTATTTGCTATTCTATGAAAATCCCATGAGTTTGAAATTTGTTTTCGTATATTTTCTTGTTGTGTGATTCTTGTTTAATGGTTTGATACGCGGTTAGGGTTTGATCACCCCTAATTATCGAATTTGAGAATCGTGATGAGGTCGAGAGACGATTCGCGATATTAGCTTTAATTAGACGAGATCAATTGGGTTAAAGTTGCATGAGAATGAATTTAACTTTGATTGAGCCTTAAGGCAGTGTTTAAAAATTCATACAAATACTTCTAAAGTTGGGATTAATTAAATGAGAATTGGTTAGTCTTGGGCTTGGAGGAATTGTATGAATTAATTCCACAATGCTCGAGAGAGATTGTGGATATATTCGTTCCTAGGCTTCACACAACCACGAAACCACTCAACTTAGGGATTGGATTAGAATAGCAAATTACGTGAATGAAACCACCTTGCACTTGCTTCTCTTGTTTTGGTTATTTGTTATTATTGTTTTTCGCTAGTCGTTTTTATTAAGAAATTAGAATTTATTTAGAAAATCAAAACCACCACTCAATTTGATCAATTTAGATAAACAACACGAGTCAATTTCATGGGCCAAATCACAATCCCTGTGGATTCGACACTCGACTCACTTTATATTACTTGTACGACTGCGTGCACTTGCACAAGTCCCAACAATGATTCAAGTATCAAACCTACTAACGATAGCCAAATGTAGGCAATTTGAGAAATCCACAATCAGTGTCAAATTTTTATGGGGCAAACATAGTATCAAGCAACAATTTATTTTTCCTAGCATCATGACAATAATAAGATATTGTTATGCTGGTTCATGAAGTAACTCAAACAATCAGTCAACAGCTTAATGATCAATAATGAATATAAGAAATATTCCTATTTCAAAAATATATCGATCATTTAACATTCCAATTTATGGAAAATAATAAGTTCCATCTTTAAATTTCAATCAAAATTTATAGCCAAAAGAGAACTCGAATACTAAAAAAATTAAAAGTGGGGAGTCTTCAAGCTCATCAAATTTCAGAGAGATTTATTTAAAAACCAAGAGAGTAAAGGATTTTTTCCTTATCAACATGCACCCCCTTTTTAAATAAGTTTCTTGCCAACAAGTTTTGATTGAATCATTCACAGAACTTCTCATCGATCAAATATTCTCTCATAATTGGCAATGTATAATAGTGATCTATAACTATGAACTCCCAGCCATCATTATGAGACATAGAGTACAACAAAGTTCATGTATTCCTAATTGAAATATTAAACTGAAAACTATAAATTATACATAATAGTTTCACAAGATCAGTTAAAGAATTAGATAACAATCACTTTCGCAACAATCAAGAAATGAAAAATATCTTTCTCCAAAATCAAAATAAAGATATCTTCTAGATAAGATTTTTGAGTATTAAACCCTAATGTGATATTGAAAGTGACTACATGAATTAGATCTACATTGAAAAAGTAATAAGTTGGGCTAAAAATTTTGTCATTCAAGTCTTAACCCATAGATTTGGGTATATAGAAAAGAATTTGAATTTCTAAATCACTTTGTCATGAAGCCCTAGCAGTAGGATATATGATCAATATTTTCAAATATTACACAATAGGCTTTGATTGAAATCTCTCATTAAGATTTCTAATAAACTTCTCTATTAAATACTTAAACTTCATTTTCCTTTAGTAAAAAGGGAAAAATCAAGAACACAAACACATAGAAAAATCCCTCAAGGTATGACACCAAATATTATTCATGCCAATTATTTAGAATTATCAGACTGGTAAGTGAAATTTAATAATGGGCACACTTTTAAGATACATGCAGAACTTCAAATTTGTTGTCATAATATTCATAGTCATGACTTTACCATTTGAAAATGACTTTCACAACTATATTAAGTCATTTTCAAGAAAACAACTTGCACTTCTAAGGAGACAATTATGGCAAAATAAACTAAGTGTAAGGACTCACACGAACAATCAATAATTCCTTTGAAACATTATGAGAAAAACTATGATAAAATATATCAAAAGATAAGAATACGAATAGTACAATAACAAATAATTTGGTCAAAAGTTTGAATAATCTTTAAGAAACTAATTGAAAATTCTAATTTCAATTAACAATGTGATTATTTCCACTTTCAAGTGACCTAAGCATTTCGTCACCACACGAAAGAATCTCTCTTTAATATATTTCATGAAATAACTTTATCAAAAGGAGGAACTCTATAGTATTCATGAAAATAATTACACAGTACATATGACAAATACTTTGGAAAACCAATAAATAAGCTCTTTTGTTATTTCTCATGGTTAAAAGAAACAAATCACATTTTATCAAATTGAAATAAATTCAATTTTCAAAGCTACTAGTGGTAGTTGCTTCATTCAAATATTCCATTTACATATGGACTAAATAAGCCCATTTATCGAAAGGCTTTTAGGCCATTGGGTCTTCACAAACATTAACCCCACAGTATATCTCTTATTGACCAAATAATGAATGAGTCTAACTTTCATGACCACTCTCTATTGTAGAAAATCAAGTTCTCTATTTATCGAAAATTAATATGTTTTATGATTCCATTCATACATATGACACAAATCCATATGTTCAAAACTTGTCAGCTATGAGAATGATTTCCATATAATCAAACTCCGGGAGAATAAATCGATAATGTACATCATTCATATCAAGTATAGAGATATTAAACCTTTAAATTTGGTTTAAACTTTCAAGATTTCTAAAATCCTTCAACATAATAAAACTTCTTATAGCGAAATCAAAAGCAATATTTATGACAACAAAATCACGGAATGATGGATTCCTTTGACGCACAACTCCCATTTTGTGCTCAAATCAAATCGATGTAGCCAACTCCCACAATAGTTAGATTACTACTCATTTGCTTACAAAGTGAATTTTTCAATAATTAGGAGACTGAAGTGATGATTCTCATTATTCAAAACCAAGCACTCTATCAAAGCAACGAACTTAGAGATTTTATTAAATACAAGGTTGTGTTTGTATCAATAAATCTCACAATAAACAATATATCATGTCGATCTCATATTGCCTTTTAAAGTCCTAAATAAACTTACTCTTGTTGAGTAACTTAGAATAAATTAAAGACAAATATCTAATAATAGACAATCTTATTCCACACATGGAATAATAAATAAAACAAATTCAAATATGCTGATATATATCAAATAGGCCCAAATATAAGATTAGCTAACAAGATTGAGACCTCTTATGCAATCACAAGCTCCCCTTTGGATAGAGTATGCTACACACAAAGGCTCTATTTTCCACAAATATGATTAACATGAATGCCATAATAGTCATAGTGTGGGGACAATTAGTGAGAATAAACTTAAACCAATAAAACTTATTTTCTAGAGGATCTAGGCACACTATAACAAAACTCTCTTTTGGGCAGAGTATGTCATCCACAATAGGTTCTCTACATGCAAGAACGAACAGGAGAATATCCTAATTTTGGAAAGGTTAACTCCTTTAGGAGAACAAACCCTCTGGATCAACACATCCCTATCAATATATTCTTACACTACTACCATTTATGTTCACAATAATAGTCCAAATCAACAAGAATACAACGAGTTACTATCAATAGGCAATTAATTGGAATAAGCTTGAAACAATATAGCTTTATTCATCCAAGAGTCCAACATGTCATGAAAACTCCCATTTGGGTAGAATAGTCACACGTGATAGGTCCCTCTATGCAAAACGGTATAGACGTACCCTAATCTTCGAAAATTGCCTCCTTTGGGAAACGAACTTTCTAGATCAGCATACCTCTATCAATTTGTTCTGCACGAAATAATTAAAATTATCACACATATCTTACCGCCTTTGGGCAGGTAAGAATGTATAATAATTTTATCAACTCGAACTATGCATGTCACAAAATTTTCAAATCTCAATAAATAGAACATTTTGGTGTAACTATCTATCTCAACCCATAAAATTAGCACATGACCGAGTTAAAAATAATTGCCTGACTTACACATCGGCAACATACATGCAAGACTTCCACAAAATCAAGCACGGAAACAATATGCGCTTATGAGAGTTATAAGAATAATTAGTTGCATTCAATTTTTCACAAAATCCAATTCTTTTAATTAGATTTTAGAAATACAACAATCAAGGTAGGGAGAATATAATATTAATGAGTAACAACTAAAGAATCTTGTATCATGCATAACCAAAAATTATAATTTAAATTAAGGCAAAAAATACAATTTTAGGACAGTATGTTGTACGTTCTGTGATTTTGGGACACTAACTTATTCCATTTCAATTTTAGATAGGAATTTGACAATTTTTGACACATTTAGGACAAACGGTGTCCAATAGCCGGAAATATACACTGGCCTATTAAATGGCCGAAAAAATACATGTGACATATTAATGCATTGCTGGCAAGTTTAGGTGGAAATATTTTATTTTGATGTAAAATAAATTTTCCAAATACAGCTTAGGTGGCAATGTTTTTTTTATATTTTTTCAAAATTTAGTTTATCATTATAATTTTATTTATTTATTTATATTTAATGTGAATTTTTTTAAAAAACAAATCCAATTCACCACTCCCTCCCTCCCTTCACCTAACCCCCCCCCCCCCCAAGCCACCCCCACCAGCACCGCCGCCCCTACCTCCAGCCCGCCATCCAACCCAGCCCCCCTCCAAGCACAGCCACCCCCACCTCTAGCCCCGTGGTCCACTCCAGCCCACCCTTCCCAGGGACACAAACCTCGACCCCTAGCCCCGTCGTCCACTTCAGCCCCCCCCCACCAGCACCGCCACCCCCACTTCCAACCCCGCCACCCCTACTTCGAGCCCCGCCATCTACCCCAGCCCATCCCTTCATGCGACGCAACCCTCCACCCCCAACCCCGCTCCTACCAGCACGGCTGCCCCCCAACCCACCCTTCACAGCGCCATGATTCCCCAACCCCGCCCCTCACAAAACCACAACCCCCTTTCCTAGCACAACCGCCCCCACCTCTAGCCTCTGGCTGTCCATGCCAGCCCACCCCTCCCAGCGACGCAGCGCTCCACCTCCATCCCCGCTGTCCTTCCCTCCCTTTTGATCTCTCTCACCCCCTAGCTTACTCTCTCTCTCTCTCTCTCTCTCTCTCTCTCTCTCTCTCCGGCGGGTTTGGCCAGCGGCGACGGCTGCTTGTGTGTATATATATACAAGATGTATATATGTATTGTGTGTGTATATATATATATATTTATACATTTATTTGTATTGTATTTATATACAATATATTTAATTAATTATTTTTAAATATACTTTTTTTCCCCTTCAATTTCATCCTATGTGGATTGCCAAGTCAAATAAAAATGCCAAATAAGCGACATGTCACATCTTATGTGTCCAACTTTCCCAATTTTTCAATCGGCAACCTTCAATTTCCGGCGAAATTACGAATTACGATGCAAATTGTCCTGAAAGTGTCAAAAATTGTTAAATTCCTGTCCTAAAATTGAAATATAAAATCACAGAACGTACAACATACTGTCCTAAAATTATATTTTTGCCTTAAATTAATGCAGCTAAAAGCAATCTGAGTCAAGGCTTACATAATGTTGGCCGAATCAACGATTTTAGTGATCTCGGCCAGCCTTTCAAGATAGATTTATTAAACATTGTGGCCAATAACTATCCAGGCTCATAAACAAATCTCTATTTAATGAAACCATGAACTCCTTTATATGTAATATAACCATCCATAGACATAATGTGTGCATGCACCCGTAGACACTTTCATGGGAGAATTAACAGAATAAAGGTCCACTTTATAACTAAACTAAGGGCATGACCGATTATGTCATCACCCAAATTATGATTTATCCAATTAATCCGTCCATGCATCTTTCGGTACTTATGATCAAAATCATCGAGTTTTTCTTTCAATCCACAAATTAATCCCAATAAGCTGTAAGCAGACGATAGCAATATGTTACACACACACACACGAGCAGCTAAATTTGTATTCCCAATGAAAAAACCTCACAATTTACACAATATACGTATTATATAGTCCGTTGCCCAGAGGGACTCAAACTATAAAAAGTAATTGTGTGAGTGGGAAACACTACCCCTTTTATCCTAATCCGGATGGGTAGCAAGCGAGTAATTAAATTCTGTTATTAGGAATGAATAGATGCATATTGACCAAAAGAAATAAGCCTCTATATTCGTGGAGGTTTTCTACACTTGAAAGCCGAGTGTCACGTAATCAAGTTATTGGACATCTTTAGTGTGTTTTGATTCGGCAAGGGATACATAAGATAATCGAATAAAATTCATCAATACAAAATATAAAAATAGGGTTATAAATTCATAAGTGTCTTGCTCTGATACCAACTATAATAAATATTTGTAATTATAGGATCGATACACCATAAATTTAGAATACTATGTAAAAATTTAAATTAGCGTACCTCCCATCACAGGCTTTCTAAGGTGGGCCTACACCAATTGTCAGACTACGTCTGCTAAAATCAGGCCCTTAGCAATAGTGGATCAATCAAATCAGGCCTTATAATTCAAGCTTCATTAACCGTGTTAATTCAGCCTGTTTTTCTTTTATAAAAAAACAAAATATTCAATTAATAGAAGTCCAAATTAGAATAAAAATCTAACATTCTATCTTCTTCAATTAATTTTAAAAACAAATATAGAAAGTGTATTGCAATACATATTTATTTGAATAGTTCATTAATGATTTCTTTTGTACTGTCTCACTTAAATATAAATTAAATAGTACTACAAAAATAAAATATTTGTAGACAAATGTTCTTTCGTTTTTTTCTCAATAATTTTTTTGGTAACTTTTAAAATATAAAAACTAAATAATACTATAAGTACTAGATAACATAAAATATGGCTCAGAAAAGCCTCGGGCCTGAGGCGTAAAAATGCATTGTTGCTTCTAACTTTTCCATGCTTATACAATGGCGATAATGTATTTTTATATGCTAACATATATTCGTAATAATAACAATAACAATATACAATTAATCATAAATGATTTACTGATTTATTTTATATGGAGGATAAAACTATATATTAAAATTATTTTAGATGATATATATAACATTAGATATGATAAATGCCCATATAATTTCATATTTAAATATAAAATATTTGATATGATATATTCTTTGTAACAAATGAATAAAACATGACAAATAAAAAAAATAATACACCAATATATATATTAACGTGTTTATATATACTTTATACACCATTATATAATACTTATAAATGGTTTAAATATAAGATATATATTGTATTTAGATTCCAAATTTAAATAATTTTTTATATAAAAGTAATTTTAATCATGTACTTAATTTTTTTTCTATTCTTATTATTAATTACTATTTAATTTCCAAATATACGAATGAAATGAATTAAATTAACTCTTTCTTTTCTTTAATCCTTGTACATACTAAGTATGAGAATACTATACCAATATCACTTATTTCTCATCTTCATTGAAAAAAATAAAAGAATCTAGAAATATTATTGTTGGGAACAATTTCAAAAGTTTAAAGTCAACTAATCTATTTCCAAGTGCTTAGTCTAATGGGAAGTAGAAAACTTGTCTTCCCTTTACTAAGTGTACCCCAATTTTCGTATGCTGTTAAAACAATGTGAATATGTTGGAATGGGGTGGAGGTGTTGTTGGCTAGCACGTAGGTCTCATAGCTTAAGAGTGATCCTGAAGTCGAGAGTTTGAGCCTCTCTCAACCCATTTTATATTGCATTTTTGTGTTTACTTCTATTTTTCGTGTACAGTCCTGTTGTTCTGCTATTAAAACATAGGATTTTTTTTCCTCAATAATTTGTAGGATATGTAATTCAAAAGGTACACAATACGCCAATTGCCAAGACACTAACTTTTAACATGTTAATGACGAAAACCACCTGCAAGTTAAAATCGGGTTCCAATTTGATTAGTTTTCGATATTTCAGAAAAAGTACTTCGAGTTAAAATTTTGGTTTAGGTTATCTCGAACCCAACTACTTTTAAAGTGGGTTGGTTTTCGGGTTTTGTTTTTGTATGGTTTGTATAGAATCCCACTTCTACTTTTTAAGAGATGAGTTTTTACCTTTTAAAATTCTGGTTCTACCAAGAGATTCATTTTACCTTTTAAAATCAAAGACTTGTGTGTATCCGTAGAGATATCAAAGTTTCAACAGTCACATAAGTAAAGCCTCTGATAAATACCAAGTAATTATACAAAAAAAAACAAAATAAAATTATTAGTATTTTTTTAAAAAAAATTAAAATTATTTCTACACATTGATATAAATAAGAAAAATTATGTGTTATAACTACACTTTCTTTAAAGGTCAAACATCAAATAATGAACTATTTTGATTTAAAACATCCAACTATTAGTTTTGAAATACTTGAAAAAAACCCGAACCCGACTAGGTATCCGATTAATCGGGCATTTGTATAGTTCGTGATGCAATGATTAAGTGTTAATATGCAAGAACTATATCACAATAGTTCTTAAGAAAAGTCTCAATCTAGAAATGTAGGAAAATTTCTATAAAGCTATATTATTGATTGATTATTAGAATAATAGAAGTCTCCTATATATAATAACTAGAAGAATCCTAACTTGAATAAGAATCTACAGCTTAAAGAAAATACTAACTTGAATAGGAATCTAAGACTTAAAAGGAAAATCCTAATTTGAACAGGAATTTAAAACTTAAAAAGAAAAGAAATATACTACATATAGGAAAACTTAACAAAATACTGTTAAGGTAAAACTCTTCTACCATGTAATCTATGTCATTCTCCCCTGTTTGAGAAAAAAACTCGACCTCGATTTGCAACTCTTTAAGGATATAAAGGCTTACTTGAAAGGTGAAATGGATAGATATCAACCACGTCAAATGTTTTAGAAATCCCAAATGAAGTGGGAAGATTCACTACATATGCATTATCATTGAACTTGCTGAGTATTAGATAAGGATCATACTTCTTAGGTTGTAACTTGTGAAAGGTACCCACGGAAAACCTCTATTTCCGTAGAAACACCATGACATCATTGCCGACGTGGAATATTTGTTTCTTTCAATGAAGATCAGTAGCATGCTTGTACTTGGCATTTGCTCTAACTTCTCTTACACCTCTGCTTGAACCTCTTGACATTGATTCGCCATAATGCCTTGCTACAACACTTACTCTAGAAATCTTTGGTAGTTCTACTAAGTTAAATGTACGTTGTGATGGCTTGGTATAAACTATTGAGAATAGTGATTGATCAGTTGAGGTGTGGACAACATTGTTGTACGCAAACTTAGCTTGCACAAGGGCAAAGTCTCACTATTTTGGTCGATTTCCACATATGCTTCGGATCAAATTTCCAAGTGTTTGATTCACTACTTCAGTTTGACCATCTGTTTGTGGATGTGCTGTGCTACCATGCTACAAAGAAGAGTCAAACAAACACCATAAAGTATGCCAAAAATGGCTAAGGAATTTAGTTTTCCTATTCAAGTTGATGGTTTTTGGCACTCCATGCAAGCGAACTACTTATCTAATTAAAGAATAACTTGGCTATTGAAGAAGCATCTGATGTCTTCTTGCAAGGGATGAAATGAGCCATCTTAAAAAATCTATCAATAACCACAAAGAATGAATCTATGCCTAGTTGTGTCCTAGGCAAACCAAGGATAAAAATCATGGATAAACCTTCCCAAATATTGTGGGGGATAGGTAATGACATACAATCCAGTATTTTAAGATTGCCCCTTTGTTGTTTAATGAACATAGCATCGTTTCACAAATCTCTCAACATCTCTGTGCCCATGAGGCCAAAAATACCTCTCCACAATAGAAAATAGAGTTTTGTCTCTACCTATAGTCCACCTAGACCCTCTCTATGTAAATCACAAATTATCTTCTCCCTCAGTAATGATTTTGGAATGCAAAGTTGGTTGCCTTTCATTAAGAAGCCATCATGAATATGACAGTCATCCATAGACTGATGAGTAGAGCACTGATGCTGTGCATCGTGGAAGTGTTCATCTTCAGTATACAACTCCTTCATAGTATCAAACCCCACAATTTCTTGGCTCATAGTCAAAAACAAATAAGCTCTTCTTCTCAAAGCATCCGCAATTTTATTTTGTACACTAGATTTGTGGATAAGTTTGAAGGGAAATTTTCGCAGAAATTCAGACCACCTAGCGTGCATTCCGGTACTAATTCTCTTTTAACTGTTCAAGCACCTTAAAGTATCATGATCGGAGTAAAGGACAAACTCATGACTAATCAAGTAGTGCTTCTATGTCTTTAATGCATGTACGATCGAGTAGAATTCTTTATCATAAGTGGTCCACTTTCTTCTGGCATCACTCAGTTTTTCACTGAAATAAGCCAATGGGCACTTTCGCTGCGAAAGTACCACTCCAATTCCTATACCACTTGCTTCACATTCAACTTCAAATAAGGTATCAAAATAAGGCAATGCCAAAACTGGTGCAATTGAAAGTTTCTCTTTTAATACTGCAAAACTAGTGGCAGCCTCCTCGGTCCATTGGAACTTCTCTTTCTTCAAGCACTCTATGATTGGGGCTGCTATGGTGCTATAGTCATTGATAAATCGCCGATAAAATGTAGCCAACCCATGGAAACTTCTAACTTCAGTGATGGTTTTAGGGATGGGCCATTCGCATATGGATTTGATCTTTTCTTCATCCACTTGAATCTCATTCTCTCGAACAACATAACCCAAAAACATTAATTGGTTAGTCATGAAATTGCATTACTTTATATTAATGTATAAATTATTGTCTTTCAAAACAATCAATACTTTATGCAAGTGGATCACATGTTCCTTCCCGGATCGACTGTATACCAATATATCATCAAAATAGGTAACAACAAATTTACCAATAAATGGTTCAATTGATTCTCAACCGCATAAAAGTACTAGGAGCATTTGTTAGCCCGAATGGCATTACAAGTCACTCATACAACCCATCTTTGGTTTAAATGTTGTTTTCCACTCATCTCCAGGTCTAATGTGAATTTGGTGGTTGCCACTCCAAAGGTCTATCTTTGTAAAGAGTTTGGCTCCATGTAAATATGATCAAGCATCTCATCAAGGCGAAGGATAGGAAATTTATACCCTACAATGATTTTGTTAATGGCATGACTGTTTGCACACATACGTCAACTACCATCTTTGTTTGGTGTTAGGAGAGTTGGGACTGCACATATATGTTGGTACGATGACTTCGATTGTTGCAGCGAGTACAGTACGTAGGTAGCCCTTCACAAAGTACAGGTTGTTCATAATGCTTGTTGCCATCCACAACTTTTATGGACCTAGGCACGGGCTGTATAACATCAAGTTCCACACACACAGGCTATGTAACATCCAGTTCCACACACACCCCAGCATCCGCCTTCATGATATCAATAGTAGGTTCATCGACCCGCAATGGTTGTCCAATGCACAATGCAACTATGTATAAACCTTTAATAGGGACTTGATGGAATGGAAAATCCGGTACCATAAACCAGATCAGACATACTGGCTACTCATAATGAGGGCGGAAATCTGGTATCCATTTGAATACACGTATCAGGAAGTCATTGAAGTGCAACCTCTCTCACATAAATATTCTCAAATAGTCATCGTGGTCGTAGAGGTGAGTCAAGATATGAGTTTCATTGATAGGCACGAGACAAAAACCTCTTCTTTAGGTTTATCTTGGTTAAGCAAAACCTGAGGTACCCTAGGGTATGCCTGCTGTGCGGGAACTTCCCAATGAGCGCAAACTGAAAAATCTCACATAACTTATCTCTTTCCTCCATGGAGAAGACAATAATCTTTTTGCCATTATGCTCGTCAACTTTTCCAGCTAGTTTAAATGTTGAGAGGTCGAAATTCTTTTTTCTCTGGCGAGCATCTAGAGCAATATTCTGGTGGTAGAAAATCTCTCCTCAAGAGTTGTTGCATCTTCTCCCAAGATCGTACACGTTGTTTCCCTTCTCGCACTCTACAGGATTTAATTCAATCGCACCTTGCCCAAGCACACACCTTCAATCAACAAGCTACAAGTTGTGCCTTCTTCTCTTCTATTATATCCATATAAACAAAGAATATTTCAACTTCAGTAGTCTAATCTAGGAATTCTTCGATATTAGATTACAGTTAAAGTTAGGGATATCTACCTTTAAACGAAAATCTGACGTATCTCTTTCCTATTGTTGTCTCATTAGATTTTGTGCGCATCCCACTACTACATAAAGGTCATCATCAGAACTATAATCATTACAGAAAAGTTGTCTACATTGATTATAAAAAATAGGTCTTTTGTTTGGTCGGCAGTAAGCCACCTTTTTAATAATATTATTGATTGATCATAAGAATAATAAAAGTTTCCTATATATAATAAATAGAAGAATCCTAACTTGAATAGAAATCTATAACTTAAAGTACTAAATCAAATTGGAATCTAAGACTTAATATTGTTTATTGTTACCTAAATTATTAGTAATTGAGAGTTAATATTGTCGTATCATTGATTTGAAGGAGACAACTTTTAAGAAAAAAATATTTCAAAAAATAAAATATTAGCAGAAGATATCCTAAAAGAATATAAATTAATATATAATTTTGATGGAAATAAAATCATGTAGCGATTTACTATTGCCTAATGTCATTGGTTGGATTAGTAACGATTGAAATCTTTGAGAGTGCATTAATTATTAAGGATTAGGATTTTGTAAAGAGACAGAGAGTTTGGATTTTATTTAATATAATGTACAGATAAACACATAGGTAGAATGATATTTTGTGGCAAATTCTTAGTTAAGACGTCAATGGTGGGAAACTGAATATTGGGTCCATCTTAACTAATAAAAATCAAGAAAAAGTTATTATTATTATTATTTTTGACAAACAAGATACCTATTACATTATTGGGTAGTTGGTTGATCATTTTCAAGATTACGTGAACAACAAAGATTAAAGCACTAACGGTAAAGTTCATAATGTTTAGTTCTAGGAAATAGCATGGTGTGCTAAATAGATTATTTATTTTAGTTGTTGTAATGACTTTGTTTCATGATATTTTGTTAATTTAATTTGTTGTTCTTATTCTACCAGATAAAGTAAAATTTAGAAAGATTTGTGGTTGTCTTAAAAAGTTAAATCTCTAATAAATTTTGGATTTGAATTATAAGATAGTTTTATTAAGTGAGTTATTTGATTTTTGGATAAATTAGAGTTCAAATACAAACTGCAAACTCATGTATATAATGGTTTTTATGCAAGACACCCCTCTATTAGGATATCCACCGAAAGTTGAATATTTGATGGATAGGAAAGTATTGTTCAAAGTCCTAGTCAAGAAAAAAAAAAGAATGACAAATATAAATATGTAATCCTTCAAACTAAATGAGGAATAGGGACTGATCACCAAATATTGCGAATACTATTACAAATTTGAGGTATGTACATTTATGTAATTAATTTTCTAAGGAAGTTTGTAATTTTTTATATTTATGAGGGTATGATAAAAATATATATATTTCATGTATGCAACTTGTGCAACTTGATAATGTCTTTTCGAGAAAATGCTGACATTGTAGTGTCGAATAATTTTTTTGAATCTTAATATGAAATATAACTCTCCAAATATATAAACACTTGCCAGGAGATTATCTCCTGATGATGATGGCGAGACTATGACAAATAATAGAGATCCAATGGTATAGTTCTACAACAACATGTTTAAGAGTGTTTTGTTAAGAAATAGAAAGCATTATGAATGTAGTTCTAATTCCATAAATTGTATTGGATTATAAACTTTTTATTAATGCAATGCATAGAGAAGTATTTTATATATAATCTGACTCAACATTTCAATCATTATAACTGATTTTTACTTATTATTGATTTGTTCTAAATTGCATCATGGTTTTTTAATATAAGTTTGAAGTTATTTCCAACACAACTATTTTATTTATTAAATTTTTATTATTATATCATATAATAATTTATCAACAATTGCGCACAAGTGTAATACTAGTATATTCTAAAATTTCAAACTTTTTTCAAATACGCTTAGACCATCAATTTGATACTCTATTTGTTGAATTTATTTTTATTTTATGACGCAAGTGTCTTTGAATTCTTATGTTTTGTAATCTTCTTAAACCTTTTGGGAACTTTAGTTTTTTGGTAGAAAGCCTTCATACTCCATCAGTTAACAATAATAAGTAAAATTATAATAATATTTATTTATTTCTTCATTTCACTTAATTATATTTTTATTTTTTTTAATCTTTGAATGTTTTAATTTCTACACTATTAAATTATCATAATTCACAATATATGAATCTCATAAAACTTTATCAACTTTTATAATATAATTTTTCAAAATATATTGCATGAACATGTCAAAAATAACTAATGTTACATCCATGCCTAAGCTACTTAATTAATAGGAAGAAAAATTGAAAAAAATATGAGATACATACAATGAATTAAAATAAAAATGAAAAACTAATAAAATGGATACTATCAATAAAAAATAAAAATTCTCAAATTAATTCACAATAATAAATAAATTCATACCAAGATGTAAAAGAAAACAATGCCGATATATATATATATATATATGTGTGTGTGTGTGTGTGTGTGTTTGTGTGTGTGTGAGAGCGTGTAAGTTGCTGAAGTCGTCAATAAAAATAAAGTACTCAAATTCTTATTTGTTAACCATGATAAACATGATTCTTACATGTACACATTTATGTTGAATCATACAGTGAGCTCAATATTGCATGAACCACACGCAAAGGAAGTGATCCGACTTACTATCTACACAATTACGTTCAATTTTTAAAGGGCGAATACATCTACCTCCCCTGAGGTTTGGCGAAATTACAATTCAACCCACATTTTTTTGTAAATTACAATAAACCCCCTGAAGTATATTCCGTCTAACAATTTACCTCAACCGTTTAGGACCGTTAGGGTTCCGTTGGTTTTTGTATGTAAAGTTCCGATAGTACCCTTGAGGGATTTTTTTGTAATATATATAAAATATTTGGGGTTGTATGTTATATAGTACATCTTTGTGGGGCTAAGAGTAATATTATTAAAAAAAAAATTTGCCTTTTTAAGAGTTGAAAATGACGGATAGGTAGGAGAAGAGAGAGATCTAGATACATACATATGCAATGTATATACACATGAAAATTGAGAAATCCTACACTTTTAATTCATCATAACTCACTCATTTCTTCTCCAAATCGCCCAAGTTGTATGTCAAAATCGATCACCGCGACGAGAGGAACATGTTGGCAGTGGTAGTTTCGGGTTTTGTCGGACGGTGGAGGAACAGTGGCGGCGGCAGCTGCGGCAGCAATGAGGTCGTGGCGGGTTTCCGTTTTCCTACAAGTTTTTCGGTGAATTTGAAGCGGGTCTTAAACTTTTCGATATGGAAAACACATTGGTAGGTCAATTTTGGCCTAGAGGTGGAGGAATTGAGGCAAAGAGTGGATTTATACATTTTTCATCCATCACTTTTAATTATTACATACCGTAGGGGTTTATTGTAATATACACAAAAATGTGGGTTAAATTGTAATTTTTTCAAATTTCAGGAGAGGTAGATGTAATGCACCCTATGTAATATTAGCAAAAAATAAAGGGCAAAACTGGACTTTATACATTTTTCATCCATTACTTGTAATTATTACATACCTCAGGGGGTTTATTGTAATTTACAAAAAAACGTGGGTTGAATTGTAATTTCGCCAAACCTCAAGGGAGGTAGATGTAATTCGCCCATTTTTAAATTAAAAACCTCAAAAGCTTTATCTTTTGAGGCCCACCAGAAATGACAAAAGTACGTAGTAGTGCAAAGGGATTTAGGGAAAAATGCCAATGATGATGAACATGCAAAGGAAGGGTACAATTAATAATTTCATCGTCTGCAAAGGCACATTGAACCCATAATTTAGAGTTTTCCAAAACAAGATTGTTAATCAGAAGAACTTCAAAGGGGTAAGATAAAGCAAAGTTGAATGATATTAAGATAAACAGAAGGAAAATATATCTTTTAACAATGAAGCCCATATTTGAGAAGAGTGTTGGTTGGTATACTTCATATGGTATGAGAGCATCTTTATATAATTATGTGGGCACTTGAATCAATCGATTAATATTTATGGCCTTTAGATTTGTACATTAATTAAACTTTATCACGCACAATCTAATTTTGTAAAATTAATTTCATTTCATAAACGATCAAAATAACCTTGTAAGTTGTTGAAGTTGTCAATAAAAATAATGAACTCAAATTCTTATTTCTTAAGCATGGTAAACTTGATCCTTGCACATACACATTTAAGTCCAACCATAAATATTGGTCAAGCAAGAATGTGGTACTTGGTCAGAAATGTAGAAGCCATCTTCATGTACGGACCATGCGCAAATGAAGTCACGTAAATCGAAATTCATACAATGATCAACTGCGAATCTAACATTGAAAACCTCAAATGCTTTATTTTTTTAGCCCTACCAAAAATGATAGAAGTACATTGTAAAATCAATGACATTCGTGTTAAAACGCCAATGATGATCAGCATGCCAAGGAACGATACTATTAATAATTTCATCGTCTGCAATGGCACAATGAACCCATAATCTAGAGTTTCGTGAAGGAAGATTGTTAATCACATGAACTTCAAAGGGCAGGGAAAAGGCAAAGTTGAAAGAAAATAAACCCTAAACCCTAAATTAAGATAAACAGAAGGATAATATATGTTTTCTCAATGAAGCACATATTTGAGATTAGTGTTGGTTGGTACTTCATATAGTGTGGGGACTTCTTTATATAATTTTTTGGGCACATCAATTGATGGATTAATATTAATTCATTTACTCACACAAAATTAAAATGATAGGAGACTTCAATTAAACATTTAGTTTCACATGAGTCACAGAAATACTATTGTTATGAATATTCGACTACAAGTCTTGAGAAAATGGATTATATATACATACACATCTAGAATATATACTATAGCAAGGGGGATCACTGACCAAATGTTGTGATTTTTACTAAATACAAATTTCTAATAATTTTGAGATTTTTTTTAAATAAAAGGCAATATTCTCATTGGTTATCTCTTTAGCTCTTGGTTTCGTGAATAATTTTAAATTCGAATCTTGTTGTTATTTTTAATATGTTAATTCCTGATTTATCCATAATTCTTCCAAAAAGAAAAATTATCTTACAAATGACAATCCTAGTAAAATCTATTTTATTCTATTACACAACCAGCAGACTCATTTGGTAACAACTCATTTAGTAACAAAATTGTTATTGACGAAATTCGTTACAAAAACTAAATCTATGTATTGGTTTATCACTTATTATATGATTGATATGTAAGAATGGAATGGGCATTCCTACATCCAATCCTAATGACGCGATTGGTGTAATTTAGATGTGAGAATACTTATTCACATGGAATCACCATTCCCATATATCTGAGTTTAGTGATTCCTTCTGTCCTACATGGTTTTAATTATTTCCAACAAGTTGACAATGAACTACTTTTCTTTCCTATTATTAGCACAATACTTATAAAATTTATCATGTTTGATAAAGTTTATATTTACACTAATTAAAATTAATAAAAACAGTAAATATGAATTAAATTATATTTATTACATAAAAATCTCTCTATATATACATAAATCATATATGGCATGATTGGTATGCAGGAAAGAATTTAAGCATAAATGGAATGAAGTTAAGTATAGAATGAAGATAAGAAAGGAATGATATTGATATAGCATTCCGATACATGGTATACTAAAGGAATAATGAAGGGAATGAGTTAATTTAATCCATGACAAGAATATATTCAGTAAATTTATAAGTAGTAATGAATCAAGGGTATAAAAATAAATTAACTTGTCTTTTCACTATTTTACCATATAAGATGTTTTCCATATTTAAATTTGTAATTTTTAATTAACATTAAAATCTTTCTATAGTTAAAATTATCTAATTCAATTACTTTCAAGCATATTTATGTTTAACTACTTAAATTACTCTTTATTACTTAATTATTTTTTAAACATAATTTATAATTATATCTACCGATTAGTTTTTCTATGATCAATTGTTTTTCAATTAGTGCAAAATTTTAAAGTTGTTGTCAGGTTAACTTCGTTCATTTGTGAAAATGTCATTTTTTGCCTTTAAGTTTGGAAAATGCCCCAACCCATACAGCTGTAAATAATATGAAGCGTATGTTAAGGGTGGGAGGTGTAATTTGTCAAGAAACTGCAATTAAGTATTAATAATAATCGTGTTCCGTACATGGCGGGGTGGTGGCGCAGTTGGCTAGCGCGTAGGTCTCATAGCTCAAGAGTTATCCTGAGGTCGAGAGTTCGAG
>CM047884.1:5109819-5120884 GCA_026212405.1 Petrea volubilis
CGAGAACATGTTGGATTAGTATGCTAGAGTCTCAAGATAGGTGATTAATTGTCAGAAGTCCTCTATTACGTTTAGCCCCAATGTACCTTTCATGGCCCGCAATAAATTGGTAGCAATTCCAAGGGTTTTGATCTGACCTTGGCAATACCTTTATCTTGGCTTGCCGACTATTATGGGATGTTCCAAACAAGCGGTATTCACTTGAAATAGAAAGAGGGAGTTATAAAGAAAATTTAGGGGTATTTGGAAAAACTCCTATCTTTGACCGATAAGGAGGTAATGTTGGAGGCGGTATTTTAGGCTATTCTGACATGCTTTATAAATTATTTCAAGCTGCTAGACTATTTCATACAAGAGCTAAAGAGCCTTGCCTCCAAATTTTGGTAAACTAATCGTGATCAGAAGAAAATACATTAGGTGCAGTAGTAGGAGCTTTGCAAAAATAAAGGGGGGAGGGGGAGGGGTCTTGGGTTCTGACAGCTTAAAATGTTCAACCTATTACTCTTAGCCAAACCATGGTGGTGCTTAATCAAGCACCGAGAATCTCTCTTAAGTTAAATTTTGAAAGCACGATACTTTCTATCGGGAGATTTCTTTTCATTAAGCTAGGGGGCCAACCATCTTTTACTTAGTAGAGTTTGACGGCAGCTCAGCATATGTTAGAGAAAGGGTTTCATTAGTGAGTTGGGGATGTGAGGTCAATTTGAATTTGGAGTGACAAGTGGATGTCAAGTGATGGGTTTTTCTGCCACGAGCTAAGGGTATCAGATGGGATGATATCAGTTCATTCAGCCAACTCATTAACATGGAGACTGGATCGTGCAATCCTGAGCTTGTTAATGACCTATCGGTGGATGGAGATATAGCTCTGATCAAGCAAATCCTACAGACTAGAATGACCTATTTGAATGCATTTGTATGGCATTTTAGAAGCGTGGGCTCTTTCACGATGAGAAGAGCATATCAAATAATGATGGAAGAGGCGTAGCATCTAGCTCATTCTTGTCTACGACTCTTAGGCGATACAATTGGGTGACGATATGGAAAGTGAAAATCCACCAAAAGTTTGGATATTTATATGGAAGGTATGTCGTAATACTATTCTAATGTTATTAACCTACACTTTACATTGTTCAAGCGATCACATTTGTCCCTTCTGTGCTGATTTGGAAGAGGATATTTCACATGCTTTCATTGTTTGCGTGATTACGAGGTTAGGGTGGGCTCTCTTGGGCATCCTATGGTACATCATCTCGAATCGGACCGGCGATGCTGGGCACTAGATTTTCATGTTGATTGATACTTTGTCTGAGAGGGAGATAGGCCTTGTTATGATGGTTTGATAGGCCATGTAGAACAATTATAACCGAAAGCGTGTCAATGAGCAACACATGGAACTTGATGAGCTTGTGAGGCACACAAATAGCTATTTTAAAGCTATCCGGGACAACATTGGTGGTATCAAGGCCTGCGCTCACACCAATGCCGAGTGCTTGGAAACCACAAACATAGGGAACCATTAAAATCAAGCTTTGATGGGGCTTTATTCGAAGAGAGTAGTGAGTTTGGATTGGGGCAGTGACTAAGGATGTTAGTGAGGCATGCGTCGGTTGGTTAAAACTGTAGATGGAGGGTCTCCATAGTCCAAACGAGTAGAGATGATGGCACGTTGGGAAATAGTGAAGATGGCAAGTCGTCATTATGGATAGCAATGGATCAGGGTTTCGCAGGTTTCCAACTTTCTCGGGATGGGTTTAGACCGGATAATTAAGTCTCGAGATGGATCTCGAATTTGAATTTCAGACCTATGCGGGGGGGGTTGGGTCTCAGGTCTAAGAAGACCCACCCTAAACCTAACTAGTATATATGTATTTATTATATATATATATTATTTATTTTTAAAATACATATAAATATTAAAATCTTTTAGTCTTTTTAATTTATTCACTATTCAATACTCACTTAGGGTTTTAATATTCCTCCTCATCTCACTAACTCTTTAGCAGCATCCATCTACCCCAATTGCTGCCATTCATTGCACCCACCATAATAGTCGTTGCCCACCACTAGCGACTGGCCCATCCTCGCCATTGGCCACTCCCATAGAGCAAAAGGCTTTCACTTAGAGCAGCTATCTTAACTTTTCATTTGATAGATGTTAGTTGTCAATCTTGGGTAATTGGATTTATTGTTATTCTTTATTTTCATCTTTTCGTTAGATTTATTTCTCTTCTATTGCAACAATTTCAACAAATTACTCAAAGATTTTTATTTTTTTATCATCATAACTTTTAATTTAGGAAAAGAAATAAAAATGAGAATCAATAATTGCAATGATGGCTTAGAAAATTTCTCTCTCTAGCCTATACATACACATCTCACATATGTGTCTATATTTTTATCTTTTTGTTATATACATATATTTGCTATTTCTAGTTTTTATTTCTAAATTATTTGAGTAATTTTTGATTTCAGAAAATTGGAGAAATTCTTCTTGAGACTTTTTGATTACTGGGAAGCAATATTTTTAGTTTTAATTCTCTTTTTTTAAGCCTTTTAATCCATGCTACATATTATATACTAGCATACACAACTATGTAAGTCTATAGTATTTGTTTCTGAAAATCTCAATTATTGTGGGGGTCCATTGGATTTGCGGGGTGGGTTTTGGTGGGTTAGAGAACCCAACAAGTTTGATAGGTCTAACCCGGTAGGTTTGGGTCCACCACGGGTCGGGGCGGGTTCAGGATCCCCGGGGTCTAGAAACGGGTCTCAGTTTCAAAAAAGCCCTCATGGGACAGGTCTTGGATTTCGGCCATACCCATAAATAGACCCGACTCATTATCATTAAGAAGGGTTTGCTTGGAAGGGGATTGTGCAACAGTGCTATCAAGATTTTAGGATATGGAGTCGATCTTTTAGAGCTAGGCAAGATTACCACATTTATTCGTCGTCTGGACAAAACCTTCAATTTTATTTCTTTATTTTTTGTGAGATGGTCATCAGCTAATGGTAGAGTACATGTTTTAACTAACCGAGTATTTACCCTCTATGAAAAATTGATGTTTTACCTAGTTATGCCAAAGATATTGCTATGTCTAACATTTTGCTTTCATAATTTATGATATTATTGATATTCCTCTAAAAAAATTCTTAAAAAATTCTCAACAACTCCTTATTTAAAAGGTTATTTTAGTTATATTACTATAAAATTATAGGTATTAATCGTGTTTCTTAATTCCTATACAAAAACCTTAAAGGCTAATTAAAAGGGAATGAAAGGAGCAATTTATCAAAAAACAAAAAGGGGAGCAAAAGAAACCAAACAATTACTCATATTCTTTATGATGCCCTCTAAAAATCAGTCCATTGGGCTGAGGTACCATAAAACAGCCTAATGCGTAAAGCCCAAACGAAATGCCCTAATAACATACAGAGTCCTCGATCCGGGCCAAAGGATCACATAGGCTAGCCCGGTACAGGGGGCACACGGTGGAAGCCCAGGTGCTCACCATATTTGCAACATGGACTAGTCTACAAACATAGCTACTAAGTCCACAGGGACAAGATTTTGAGCCTTTATCCTCGCAACTACAAAAGCCTAGTATATTAGTCCATGCTTATCTCAAGATCCGAACAACCACAGAGATTTGGGCAGCATCCAATAACTAATCTCCAAAAATCTATCATCTATCCGGATTTGGTGGAACAACGCTAAGGAATCCTCGAGCAGGTTGGTGCAAGCCTCTCATACAAATATGCCTCTACCTCCCATTTGGTAAATAAGTTCTAACTTACGCTCTCGCACTTCAATCACTCTCAACTGTATATTCCGTTCACATTTCACTCCACTCACTCAAGCTCACGAATCTGAGCGTACTTTGAGCACAAAGCTCACTAACACGTAAGATTCCCCTACTGTCTTACTGCCTTATTTTGCATTATATTGCAATTTCCTTTTACTTCTAAGGTATATACTTACTTAGTCCAATGGAGCCCTAATGTTTTTTTGTAGGTTAGGTTCTGCATTATCGATAGATCTTTCCTAGCAAGAAAAATTTCCATATGCTCAACATTCCCATCTACAAAATTTTAACCACTTCAAACTCTGGTACACGTCACTTTAAATAAGTTAAATAGTAGTTAAAACAAAAAATTTAAATAAACTTTTGACATTCATATACATAGTATTATAATGACTTATCACTAACTTTGGTAAAACATTTGATGTTAACATCTTTTTCGCTTTATCTTCATTGATGTAGTTAGAATTTGGTCGAGTAGGGATCTCAAGGATGCCATGATATGGTTCAATAATATTATGTTTTGAGGTCCCAACAAGTCAATCAATGAAAAAGCATGAGCTCTTTGAAAGTGTCTACGACGAAAACCCTTTGACATTCAAGTCAGATGGTGGATTGAGGAGATTGCATTGTACCAAAGTTACAACTGTATGAGTAATGAGTACATGCACGAGAATAGCAAGTGAGGAGTATTTATAGGTAATAGTTGGTGAGAGCACCTGAATTAAGGCTGACGCAAGCCTCTACTAGGGCTAAGTTGGTTGTTTGTCCTTTATCCTTATCTAAATCAATGCCTTAATCATTTGCCAATGTACTCAAGTAAGAAAATTGTGGGGCCGCTTAGTATGAGTCTGAGTGTCCGAGATAGTGATGGTGTTAGGCCAACGGACTCCCTACTTGGGAAGTAAATGTCTGCGATAGGGCTAGCTGAGGGTGGTATAATTGTGGGTCCTTCTAGAGTAATGTACTCATTGAGCTAGTTGAGCAAGTTTGGTCCTCATTTGAGGAAACTAGATAACTTGGTTGAGGACAATTGACACACTCGAATAGGTAGTATTGCAGGACTGGCATACTTGGGTGTCATCAAGAATACCCATATTATCTCTTCATTTGTGAAGGATTTATTGCACTTCATTCACCTTTACAAATTTAATAAATCCATATTTCTAAAAGTCAAGTTATGGTTAACCAAAGATAAAAATTAAGTGGGTGATATCTCCAAATTACTCCTACATTGTAATATTATTAGTGGAATTTACGTATTATTCTTCAACAATATCGAAAATAGATTAGCGATAGAATAGAAAAGATGTCAAGCCAACTTTTTATAAAATAGAATAAAGCTATCTATAATAATTACTCATGACTAAATATCAAATAAATACAAATAAGCTACTATAAAGTAGAGACAACAAAAATACAAAACTAGAATAATACCCTAATTCACGGAGATTCAAACTTGGGGTGATTGCAAATTTTTCTGGATATATTTAAAATCGAATTGCCATATGTGGTTTTTTCTAAAATATATTTCAAATTGTGGTTTTTTAAATTAAAATCGAAAGTGAGGTTTAAAGCAGTTCGACTCGGTCCGATGCAGTTTGGCGGTTTTAAACATGAAAAAGAAATAATTAGACAAAAGTAAGAAAAATATCACCTTCTAATATCAATAAAATATTTAAATTAATATTAACAAAATTCAATGCATGAAAATAAGAATTTTATAAAAAAAAAGTATAAAAACTAAATGTATAGAGTCCATAAAACTGTAAGATATAATGCGACTTTGCAAACTTAAATCAAGTTTAAACAATAACATTAATTTAACTATGCAATATCTTAAGATTTTAGCTAATATAACATACTAAAGTTTTAGGTCATGCATAATTTAATAATGAACGGTTAGATGTATTTGAAATGTTGAATGATTAAAGCAATAATTAATGAAATTGGAAACACTTTAAAATGTAATTAGTGAATTTATCTTATACGTTGTGTGATACCCTGACCAATTTATGAAACGTATTATTATTATGGTTATTGTTGTTTTTGTTGTTGTTGTTGTTGTTAATGCTATTGTTATTATTATTATTACGAGGATTATTACTTTATTATTAATATTAATATCATCATGATTATTATTACTATTCATACCGATTATTATTTTGATTATTATTTTCATGATTATTATTATTATTATTATTATTTTCATGATTATTATTATCATAATTATTGCTATTACTAATATTATTATTTGAAAAATCCTATTAGGTTTAGGGCTATTGGGCTAACCCTATTACGTTTAGGAATCCTTATGACATGTAAATCCTATACTGTATCAAATTAGGATTGAGCATTATATTAGTTGGAGAGTTAGGGTTATACATAATTATACACGTAAGATGTGGAGAGAGAGAGAGCAAGAGATAAGACGAAATAAAACACACCGCGACAATATGACTCGTGTTGGGGTATTGAACAACACCGATTATCTGGTAATTAGTGAGCCTACTAAGCTTTGAAATTTCCATCCTTTACATTGTTTCCCTACTAGAATAATTACGCTATTGATCGCAACACAAGGGAAGCCTTAAGTCAGTAATGAAATTGAATAGTTTTTGATGGATTTTATATTGTTTTGTTTCATAATAGACTTGTACGTCTTGCTTTTAGGATTGCATATTCACGTTGGAATTAATATACACAACACAAATGCACACACACACAAAAGGTGTTAATGTGTGTTTTGTCTCTTCCGTAATGATTGTGGGTGTGTGTGTGTAAATCACACATTTTGGTATGTGTGAGTGAGATAAGGCAAACAATGGAGTTTATGAATCCTGGATTAGGATGGTAGTACATGAATAGTATAAGGAAAGATTGCAGAAGCAGATTCACGAGAGTCTATGCACTTTCAATTTCGACTTGTGTGCATTGTTGACCTTAACTACATATTTGAGAATGATACATGTAAAGGTATATATAGACGTGTGTGTATATATATAGGTTATAATCTAGATCGTTATACTGCTACATAATTGGAGTTCTATGAATTTTGGATTATGTAATTACTTGTTAGACTTATAGCTATTGTTTTGATAAATGTACAATCGTGCGAGATTGAGTTATTTAAGGGTATGTTATCAATCAAAGGAACAAGGGTTATAATTTTGATCTCAGTAATAATGTGGTACTATATTAAATAGTGTCCATCTATGAATAGAAATTTAGATATTAGTGACAGTTAAGAATAATCATTATATTTAATTGGAGATTTAGGATTACATACTAACAAGATATATATGCATTAGAGTTACAGATGAGAGAGACTAATCAAGAAAGAGAGAACAGTAACAGCAGACGTGACCTTGAGGTTTTGTAAGCTTTTGAATCTTGTTTTGTAATGCCCCGATATAGAAACTGTCGTAATCACCATAGCACTGCGCCAGAAACATTACAAAGAAATTGGTTGAGCAGCTTGAGAATTGCCTTGGTCTCATATCACTCCACGCTAATTTAGTTCACAAGATGTCATGATTATAAGTATTATTATACTCATATATAGATATGGATAAATCCTCATATATAATTTAAGTTATGATACCAATGGGATGCGTGAAAATTTATAAGGTCCGATTATGAATAAGTACTCGGAAATGAGGATCAAGTTAGTGTAATAATAGATAGAGATTTTATGACTACTGTTCTCAATTTAGATTTTAGTACTATTTCAATAAAAGTATAATATGATATTTTGTACATATTTTTGGGGGATTATTTATGTTTACGGTGAATTACATCTACCCCCTGAGGTTTGGCGAAATTACACTTTAACCCACAATTTTTTGTAAATTATAATAAACCTCATATGGTATATTCCGTCTAACAATTTACCTCAGCCGTTTACGACCGTTAGGGTTCCATTACTTTTTGTATTTAAAGTTCCGATAGTACACTTGAAGGGCTTTTTTGTAATATATATAAAATATTTGGGGTTATATGTTATATATTACATATTTGTGGGGCTAAAAGTAATAATATTGAAAAAATTACTTTCTTTTTAAGAGCTGAAAAATGACGAGTAGGTGTGAGAAGAGAGAGATCTAGATACATACATATACAATGTATACACATGTAAGTTGAGAAATTCTATGCTTTCAATTCATCATAACTTGCTCATTTCTTTTCCAAATCACGCAAGTTGTATGTCAAAATCGATCATCATAAGGAGAGGAACACGTTGGCAGTGATAGTTTCAGGTTTTGCTGACGGTGGCGACGATGATGAGGTGGTGGTGGTGGATTTTCGTTTTCTGACAAGTTTTTTGATGAACTTGAAGCGGGTCTTAAACTTTTCGACATGGGAAACACGTCGATTAGTTCAATTTTGGGCTAGATTTGACGGAGGCGGTGGAATTGAGGTGAAGAGTGGGTTTTATACATTTTTCGTTCATTACTTGTAATTATTGCATACCATAGGGGGTTTATTGTAATATACACAAAAAAACATGTGTTAAATTGTAACTTTACCAAACCTTAGGGGAGGTAGATGTAATTCGCCCTATTTAATATCAACAAAAAATAAAGGGCAAAACGAACTTTATACATTTTTCATCTATCACTTGTAATTATTACATACCACATGGGGTCTATTGTAATTTATAAAAAATCGTGGGTTAAATTATAATTTCATCAAACTTCAGGAGAGGTAGATGTAATTCGCCCTTATGTTTATGTTGGTATGATAAGTCATTATTTGAGGGGTTACATATAGATTGGTTAAGTATGAGACTCTAAGCTAATAAATTGAATTGGGGTTTTCAGTATCATTAGATTTCTTATTTCGTATAAGATTTTGTTGAATTGAGGAGCATTATATATTCACCCTATTTATTTCCTATTACTATTAGATTTGATCGATGACTTAACTACGGAGTTATTAGAACTTTAAGAAATCTATGATTTAGGGTAAGTGGTTTCTTCCCTTTATTTATTTATAAAAATATGTTTTCCTCAAATTTATGCCATTGCTAAACAAGTTATTTTCATATATAAAAAGTGGATTTGAGTATGCTATTTTACGAATTTTCTATATGAAAAGCTAAAATTATTTTGTGACGTGCTATATGTGTATATATGAACATACTCTGAGCACTTGGAATAATATCGGTAGAAATGAGTTCCAAAATTTCTGACCAAGCTACGGGGTATAATAACAATTTTCGAACCCACTTAATGGGGTTATAGTTAAGGCCCTCTTACAGGTAATAATAGAATTTTCCGAACCCACGTAACGGAGTTATAGTTAAGGCCCTCCTACGGATAATAATAGTAGTTTCCAAACCCACTTAACAGCGTTGTAGTTAAGGCCCTCCTACGTGTAACAATAGAAGTTTCCGAACCCACTTAACGGGGTTGTAGTTAAGGCCCTCCTATGGGTAATAATAGTAGTGTCCGAACCCCACTTAAGCGGGTTGTAATTAAGGCCCTCCTACGGGTGATAATAGTAGTGACTTAACTCACCTAACAGGGTTATAGTTAAGGCTTGATCAAGTGTGGTAATTGAAATTCTAAGTATTCACGAGCATGGATATGTAAATGAATTTGTTGATTCAATTTTTGTTATTTGTTCTGTTACTGGAAAGTGGAAAATGTTAATTTTTGAAGCTTGTCTATATTTGCTAAGTGTGATTGTTATACTATGTATATATATATATATATATGTAACTTGCTCGAATCCGATAGAAGGTCAAGAAATCCCCTATCGGGATAGTGCGCTCACACCACTAATAAATATTTTGTAGAGGATAGTACCAACGAGGGTGACAAGGGTCAATTTTGTGGTTGGTGATCCAATGGAAGTCATCTTCTCCTAGAGAATTTAGTGATCGCTATTTAGTTTTGTTGTTTCCTTATATGACTATTTAGTAAGACTATTATAGCTTAGTTTCTATTTATGTTATTGAATTGGAGATGTAATAGTTAGTGTTTTTATCTTATCCACTGCGAGACTAAGGTTTTTCAATGAATATTTAATGGATTTAGTATGTTCTGATTTCTGTGGCTTGGTGTCTCCAAGCCTTTTTGGACTAAGAGGCATTCCCATGCCGCTTCCCAGATTCAAGGTATGAAACGTTGAATAGTTTAAGTTAAAAATGCATAAATTTAGATATACATACATACATATATCTATATATATATATGAGTAAATTGTGTTTTGGACCCCAACATTTTAGGCCTTTTACACTTCAGTACCCAACTGTTGCGAAGGTACACTAAAGGTACCCAAACTACTTAAAATGTGCTCAGGTGATGTGTTTTCCAATTCCGGCGGAATATTCAAGAATATTCCATTAACAATATTGGATTAATTGCATTTGACACCTTGTGAAATTGAAGATTGACATAAAACCCCAAAAAAAACAACATAAAAGGTCAATACACCTCTTTATATATTTAAAATACTAAATTACCCTTGGTTAGTTAGAGTATTTTCATAATAATTTTACCTCTTTTAAACTTAATATATATTAATTAAATTAAAGAATTTTAAAACTACAAAGCTCTATTGATCAATAAAACAGAAAATGGAAAATGGGGAGAAAAAAAAAAGGAATAAAAATAAGCGATGGTGACTTTTTTTCCTTTTCTTTTCTCTTCCTAAAATCTATCCCCAATTCAAAACCCTAATTCCCAATTAATATTCATCACCATCTTCATTAACACTTTCCCATCATCTCCACCACGCCCTTTCTATTACCCTGCCACCGCCGGCCACCGTCGACACACTACCAATCGCCAATCACCCCCCTAACCGAGCCGACCATTGCTATGTCACTCTTTCTTTCTATCTCGACCACCGCACATCTCTAATCTCTCTTTCCCGTTGTTGTCCGCTCCCCTTAGCAACAATCCGCTCTCTCTTTCCCTTTGTCGTGCCGGCCACTGCTCCGTTGTTCTCTCTTTCCCGTTGCAGGCTACCTCCTACTTCGCTCTCCGACCACCAGTCGCCGACTCTAACTCCATTCTCTCTCTTAAACCGCCGCCACTCTCTCACTATCCTACCGTGCTCATCTCTCTATCTTCCAGATCTACTGCCGCCCACACTTCTCTTTCCATCGTCCCTCTCTCTGCCACCATTAGTGATGGTGATTGGTTGAAAAGGAAAGAAGTGGAGAAAATGGAAAAAAAAATAAAAATAAAAAATGGGGAGAGAAAAAAAAGAAGGTGTGTTTGGATGAATTTGGTTTTTGTAAAAGCTTA
>CM047884.1:5121384-5252877 GCA_026212405.1 Petrea volubilis
AAAAAGATTCATGGTTTCTCGAAAATGTCCTCGAATTTAATATTTGGCACCATTTGTTAGAAAGATATGCTCGTTGGGCTTATTATAGGGGGATAATCATGCAAGTTTTCAAATTGTGTTAGGAGTTCTTAGCACTATATAGTCATATCTACACACATGCACATATATGTGTGTGTGTATGATTGTATTTTGGGCAAATGTCATATTTAGTTCTCAATATTTCATTTTAGTATCATTTTAGTTTTTAAAGTAACATTTGTGACCTTGTAGTTCCTGAACTTATAAATTGGTTCCATATTCATCCCTTTTGTGAATTTTGGGGGGGTTTCTTCCTTGAAATAGTATCTTGTAACAAACATATGCCTAATTTAAGGAAGAAATTGTCATTTCAGGATTATAATACAATTTTGCTAAACAAAATTAATTGACTGAACAATAAAAAGGCAAAATGGTATTTCTAATTAGTCAAAGACTAAAAAAATAGGGGCAAAAAGTTAGGGTTTTCCTTATCTCGATTCGAGGACAAGGACACAATCAAGAATCTACCTTTACAATTTTTTTTATTTCAATTGTATAATCATGTAATAACAATTTTGCCCTTATAATAGACCTATATTTGTCACATGATACCATTTTAGGCAAAAATGTACCAAAACATTCACTGGAGGGATGAACGTGGAACGAAACTATAAGTTCAGTGATTGTAAAGTCACAAATGGTACTTTAGCGACTAAAGTGATACTGAATTAAAATATTAAGAACTAAATATGACATTTTCCTTTACATTTTTATATATTTTTTGAAAGAGAAAGGCATTAGTCTTTCTTAAGAGTTTGTGATATCTATACATACACCTCACATTTTTCGTGTGTAATTGTACACTTTTGGATGGATTCTTCATGTAGCAATATATATAGCGTTGCTGGTTAATATTTGGAAGAAAGAACAAGTTCACCACAATGCTCTAATAAAGGCCATTAAAATAAATATCAATCCCTTCCTTTAGGCTCTTCTATTAGTGTCTGGAGCATGTGTTCTTGCATTGGTGCTTTCTTGTAAAAGAAGATTCTTGTTTAGATTGGGAGGTGGTTACACTACTAGAAAATGTGTGATTTGTGATAGAATCGTTGCAAAACATGTTTTGTGACCGCTCTTGTGATGGTTACCTACAGTAGTCGAAACTGGCGTTTCAAACAAATGTGACGGCCACGCGATGTCTTGCACTTTGTGACAGCTTTTTGCAATGGTGTGGCCGTCACAATTCAGCATGCCCTTTTCTGAAACTTTGAGCCGTTGCAAATTGTTTTGCTGACCCGCACTGGAATGTGGCCTTTTATGAATTTTAGCAACAGTTGTTGTGGTTGCAAATTTATCTTCATGACCAGGTTTGGGATGGCTTTGCTCGTCGCAAAATTCTCTTTCTTTTTTTTTTTTTTAAATTTTATTTTGCAATGCTTTTTGGTTTTTGTTTTCCATGTTTTTGCTTTGTATAACCCTCATTATTTATTGTAACATCCTAATTACGTTACTTTTGTATTTTTTTCCTTTATATTAGAATTTTCCTTATAGTAAATGGTTAAAGTATGTCAGTGTTAAAAAAAAGGATAGATGCAAAATTAAATACCCAATACATGAGTGCTTATTATCATGCCAATGTCTTTTGACACAAAAGCCACCAATTTATGGTTATTTGCCATGTTAGGCGGTTGTCCATGGACCTAAGTGTAATTATTCAAAATTCACCCAATGTAGGTCCTTTCCATTGAATGTTATATTAAATCACTTTTCATCATCCAAATCTATTGAAACTCTTTCTATTCTATACACAAAACTAAAGACTCTATGAAAATGTCTTTGCTTTCCATAAACTACTTAATAGTTGCCGCACAAAAGAAAGAAAAAGTAGCTTGTTACTCCCACATGCCGGAATTGTTATCGGGTAGGTAACTTTGAGCTCCAATACCTCTCTCAGTTCTTGCTGGAATTGCTCTAAATTAATTCCCATCTATTCTCCTTGTCATATTATTTCTAGAATCATTTAGGTGCCTAAAATGCCCTATGGTTTGATTCGAAGACAAGTCTGAAGTTGGTTGCATACTATAAGTTGAAAATCGTAACGGCAATCTCGTAAGGAACTATCCATTTTCCGAGTCTTTATCTCACTTGTTACTAATTCAAATTTAATGTAATTTATACCGTCAGAAAGCTTGTTTTTATTTTCAACCAAAATTAGATTTCCTTTGGTTTGTATAAAGTCTCAAACATGACTGCTCTGTTTCGGGTTACTGAAAGTTTGATGCAAGTAGCTTACTTTGAGCCCTAATAACTTTTTCACTTCTTACTCAATTTTGACTAACTTTATGTCCCTAGAAAGCTTGAAGAATGTATCTTTAGATGGTACTAAAAGTAAATCTAGTAATGGTCTGTATAGATTTGTATAAATCTCAAAGTCAGCTATTTGAAACAATTTTTCAAAAATTCAAAAAAGTTTCCAGATTTTGAGTTTCCTTGAGCAATATTTGAATGTCCATATCTCTCTCATCTTTTATCCGAATTTGATGAAACTTACATTGTTAGAAAATCTGTCGAATGAAGTTTAAGATGGTACTATGTTCAGATCTAAAGCTAATTTGTACAGATCCGAGGAACTTCTTAAAGTTGGCTGCCTGAAATTCATTTTTGAAACTCCGGAAAATTTTTAGATTTTGGTTTTTGAGTACCAATCTTTGAGCATTCGTATCTCCTTCAATACTTGGCCAAATTGATTGATTTATGAACCCGTGAACTCCTCATACTTAATACTAAGTTTAGATGCCTCAATAAAGGTATTTTACATTTGATATTTGTGAGGAAAACAGGCTTGGAACTACCCTATTGAACAACTTCGTTCTTGAAACGAAAATCTCTAAAACTTTGTTCTAAACCTTGAAAACTTCAAAATGCATGACAAATGGTTTAAATATGTCTTGAGGAGTATGAACACTCCAGAAAAATATTTTGTTTCATCATTTAATTTGACTGTGTACGTCCATAAAATCTTATTGAAATCAAGTTGTTTGATAATTTTGATTTTAGTAATTTTGGTTTAAATTGGCCACAAAAGTAATCTTCTAAGTTCATTTTGAAACAGTCAATTTCAAGAAATTTCATCAAAATCTAGTAAAAATTTTAGCCTTAAATTCGAAGTTTAAAACTTCACTGACTCCTAATTCATTTTGAATTTCCCAAAATTGTCTTGGGCGTTTGATTCCATGTATCAAGAGCTTCATTGTCATATATTGCTCACCAGTTAATCACCAGTCAACGACGCTCAACAGTGGTCAACGACACTCAACGGTCGCCGATCAACCCTTCGATCAATTTAGCCGTTTCAAAGTTTTCAACCTAATGATCTCAAATCCAAAATCTGTTTTTTAATCCAACATTATTTTGATGGCCTAATATCACTTTAAAGTTGATATTCGATTAATTACATTCGACTAATAATTCTAAAAATGTGCGCATAAATTACTTTAATAACTATTATTTGGGATAATTTTAGTTATAATTGCATAATTTAGGAGACAACCAAGTTGAGACTTTTGACCCAACCCGGTTCACTAGCCAATGTTAATCGAATCAGGTAATAGTCTTAACATTTCCTTGACACTTCACTGAACTATATTTAGTAAATATTTTTGTCTGACCAATCCAGATGAGTTTTACAAGATTTATGATTTTTCTTGCCTGATAGATATATTTGCATCTTAGGATATTATTACGATATTATATTTTATTTTTAGTTGTTATAATTTTAATGAATATTACTTTTTAGTATTATGTAAGCTTGTACAAATATATATGTATCTATTGCACCTTTTTAGGTTGTGAGCTGCATCCTTTCTATTTTCTATCATGATTATCACTCTTGGGAATGCTCTTCCGAAACTGGGCCCAGAGATGTGTAGGAGGGGACTGCCGGTAGAACACACCGACGGTAGGATCTCTCTTGCACTATCCCATCCGTTGGATCCAATTTTATTTGCGGTCGGAGGTTGGTTATAGATAAGATTGCATCGGTGAATTGCACCGGCACGCGATACACCTTATGTCAGTTTAAGTCTAGGTAGCTCCTTGACGAGGGAGGCACAAAGATTTTTGTTATGTTTTGTCCATTTTTGGGTATTCATAAGGCTGGAGACCTATCAGTCAGCTCAGCTCACCATTGCATGCTTTTGAGAATCATTTATGATATCGTTATTTCAGTACTTGTTTTGCCCAATTTAAAAAATTATTCATGACAAGACTTTTTCACACTACAGAAAAAATACCGAATTCCGGCGGAACTATTCTGGAGGAATATTCCGCCAGAGTCAAACCAGGGGAATTCCGGCGGAATTTCCCCCTGTTTTTTTTTGAAAATCTGGGAAAAATTTCCCCTGGTTTTTTTGTTTGAATTTTTTAATTAACAATCGAGGGAAATTCCGAGGAAAATTTTTTCTGATTTTTTTTGAATTTTTTAATTCAAAATCGGGAGAAATTCGGGAGAAAATTTGGTCCGATTTTTTTTTTGAATGTTTTGATTAAAAATCGGGGGAAATCTGAGGGAAAATTTCCCCCGATTTTTTTGAATTTTTTTAATTAAAAAAGCGAGGGAAATCCGGGGGAAATTTTCACTTGGTTTTTTTTGAATTGTTTTAATTAAAAATCGGGAAAAATCTGGGAAAAAATTTCCCCCGAATTTTTTTTTGAATTTTTTTAATTAAAAGCCGGGGGAAATCCGAAGAAAATTTTCCCCTGGTTTTTTTTTGAATGTTTTTAATTAAAAATTGGGGAAACTGGAGAAATATTTCCCCCGATTTTTTTATTTTTTTTTTGATTAAAATCTGGGGGAAAATTTCCCCCTGAATTTTTTTTAAATAAAAATCGAGGTAAATCTGGGGGAAAATTTCCCCCAGTTTTTTTTTAATTTTTTAATTAAAATCCGGGGGAAATTCGGGGGTAAGATTTCCCCCGAATTTTTTTAATTAAAAACCAGAGAAAATTCGGGGGAAAATTTTTTAATTTTTTTTAAATTTTTTTTAAATTTTTTTTAAATTTTTTTTAATTTTTTTTTAAATTTTTTTTAATTTTTTTAAAATTCTATTGTCAACTTATTGATTTCTAAATTAAGTGAGGAAGATTTTGGGAGAATGTATAAAGTAACTCTCAAAAAGCTATAATTTTGAATATTAAGATAACTAAATTTATGTGATTTAATAATTATGTATCAAAAATGCACTTCAAAATTTTTATTTTAAAACTAAAACTATAAAACTAAAGAATAACGCACTACAATTCTGATGCACCCATATCCGATCTCCACCCGGTGGCCTCACCCGTGTGGTATTGTCCCTCCTGCGACCATTAAGACCATCCGATCAGGCCGGGGGGTTTTGCCCTTAAAAGGCGCCTCGCGAAGTGAGGAGATGGCTAACACTCACCGGCCCGTCCAAGCTCAACGGTCTAGCACAAGGCTCCCCCTTGTGAGGTATTGTCCCTCCTGCGACCATTAAGACCATCCGATCAGGCCGGGGGGTTTTGCCCTTTTAAAAGGCGCCTCACTAAGTGGGAGAGGACCTGGCCCTTATAAGGAGTTCAAGCGCCTCGGCTCCACTCGATGTGGGACGAATTATGATCGCATCAAATTCTATCTAAAGTATTTATGTAATTATTAAGGTTTGATAAATTTCAAAACGGAGTTCTTACATCACATTTTTTCGCAAGGTTTGAATTATTAACTTATGTTAAGAGTGATCTTTACTTCACTTATTTTACGTACTAAAAAAATTATGAAGAGAATAACTTTTATTGCTAAATATTATTTAAAAATGTAAGAAGTACTAATAGACGAAATGGAAAGAAATATTTGTTAAATTTTTAAAACTCCAATCAACTTTTCTGCTTAATTAAATGAAACATTGTTAGTATGATTAAATGAGCTTTTCATGTGAAATAATGATAACGAGTGGAGAATCAAAAATTTTCAATTTAACAGTAAGGCTAAACAAATAATCTCTAACAATTAATAAATGCTAAATGTTACTATCTATTTAAGAGATTTTATTAATATTATATATGTAACAATATTTATTTAATTTTAACTAGGATGTGATTGTGGATAAATCAAATTACTTACATGCATATTCAATTCATTTATTTTGTATTATGAATATTCATAATCGAATTTGATTTATAAGATCTTAATTAGTTAAATATATTAAATGTCAAATTTGATTTGGATCATGAGATGTTATTGTGATTCAATAAGTGTTATTGTGTAGTTTTGAAGTACTTGATAAATATTATTATGTAATATGGACATTATGAATATACTCCTTTATTGTGTTTATTATTTTCATTCAGGAGTAAAGAAATGCAAGAGGAAAAAGAAAAAAAAAAAACCACATGTAATAGACATCTGCGTCAATTTGATAGTTTTAAGTTAGTAGATTTTCAATAATTTTTTCTTATAATTAGTATGTATGTTTATATAGTATCAAATCATATGTTAAACAAGAGATTTTAAGTTCACATATTTTTTCTTATAACAAGAGATTTTCAACACATATGTTTATTTTTTTCTTATAATGAGTATACCATATAATTATTATAGTAGCTTTAATTATTTATAATATATTTATAGGTATACAAATGTTTATATGGTATATATATATTTATATAGTATATATAATACATATTTTTATATAGTATCAATGCTATCTTTTAACTATGATTATTTATACTATATTTTAATTATAATTAAAATAAGAATAATGAAACAAATATATAATATGTATAAAGCAAAACAAAATTTATCACAACTTCAAGGGATAGCCCAGTGGTGGAGTGTTTGTCATTCAACTACGAGGTCGTGAGTTTAAATCCCTGCAGTTGCAAATATTTGAATATTTTGGGATACTATTCTAGCGGCGGCGGCGGTAGCGTGTGTCCAGGGGACAATGGAGGTGGTGCGGCGGCGTCCGGCGAAAACCGGGGGAATATTCTGCAGGAATTCCCCCGGTAAGAAATCCGGCGGAAGGCGGAATATTCCGCCGGATTTCTTACCAGGGGAATTCCGGCAGAAATCCGGCCGAATTCTGCTTTTCGGGGGCATTTTTTCCGGCAAAACAATTTTCGCTTGAATTCCCCTGGAATTCCGCTGGAAATTCAAAATTCCGGCAGAAATTTCGCTGGTAATTTCTGCCGAAAATGTCTTTTTTCCTGAATTGTCAGTACTTATTCAGAGTATCACAATTTTCAATTGCATACAATAAAAATCATGCTATCTATTTTAATGTGTTTTTATCATTGATTTATCATATATATATATATATATATGTAAACTGGTCTTACTAGGTTATTTGGACCTACAACCCTATTCTTTTTGTTCTTTGCCTCAAACTTGGGCTTGCAGGATGGATGAATAAGTTATGTATTCATAGCTGTGCAATTATTTTCTCTCAGTTATTGTTATTCATTTTGGAGTTTATAACTACAAGACATTGTTAAGAATTATCTAATTTTCTATCTTGTGTTTGGGTTGAATTTGTATTTAATTATGACAAGTTTGCTGCGAATTAGTTTTAATGTTGTTATTCTACGTAGCAATGCTTCCTCTGAAAAGATTGTTGTTAAACGTTTATTTTAGAATAGGGTGATACTACTAAGTATCGTAGAGGTGCGGGTACTTTGTACGGTTACCTAGTGACACCCTAATTGTATTAGTGTATTTTAATGAGAGAGGCGTTACATTTATGTATTAAAATCGACACTAAATCATTAATTTAATACAACATAACCAATCAATAACACTATTAATTAAATTAAAAGATATCCTATAAGCATAATAAAACATAATTCAAAATATTTCTACACAATCATCAAGAAACCTACCAACTACTCGATAATTTAATTTTAAAACATAATAATTTAGTGATGGTAATTGAGTGGGTTGGGTTTGGATTGAATTATATTGAGTTGGATTGAAGATAGGTTCCAAACATGTCATTCTAGGACACCAATAATTAGTAGGCTGTTATAGATCAAAGAATATGCAAGGATATGGCGTTCATCATAATTGCAAGGATATGACGTTCATCATAATTGGACCAAACAAAGTATTTTTTGGGAGTTGCCGCATTAGAAAGATGACCATGATTTGGATGTAATGCACATCGAAATTTTATTTCGATAACATATTCAACACTTTCATGGATATTAAAGACAAGACAAAGGATAATGTAAAGGCAAGATTGGACTTAGTTTAGTATTGCAAGCGGCCTGAGTTGCATCTACAAATGAATCCCAATGGTAAGGTGTTAAAACCAAAAGCTAGTTGCCCTTTGACTGATTAACAAAAACATGATTTATGCATATTTGTTCAAGTTTTGAAGATGCCTGATGGTTATGTATCAAACTTGGGAGCTTGTGTTGATCAATCGAGACATAGGTTGTACAGTATGAAGAGTCATGATTGTCATGTGTTCATACAACGTTTCCTCCCAATAGCATTTAGCGCACTCCCATAAAATGTTTGGAAGCCTCTAACTGAAGTAAGTTAGTTCTTCAGAGATTGGTGTTGCACAGAGCTTCGTGTTGCACAGAGCTTCATGAGGAAGGTTTGTCATAATTGGATAGGAATATCCCTTCAATTTTGTGCAAATTGGAACGCATTTTTCCTCCAGCATTTTTTGATTCCATGGCACACTTGCCCATACACTTGCCTTTCGAAGCGGCTACGTGTGAACCTATTCAATATTGGTGGATGTATCTATTTTAGAGGTAAATATTTTTTTTACGGTTTTCATATGGGCAATTTTTTTTTTTTTTTTTGTGATCCAAAAAAAATTAGTAACTTTATCTTATAAAATACGATTGTAGTTTCCTCCATGACTTGAAAGGTATGGTGAAGAATCGTGAAAGGGTAGAGGGCTCAATAAGTGAGGCGTACTTAAATCAAGAATTATCCTACTTCACATCGTATTATTTTAAAAGCCACATCCAGTCGAAGAGTATAAGAGTTAGACGTAATGAGAATGATGGAAATGCTAAAGAAATACCCTACGCACTGCCTGTCTGCAATCAAGCTGGTAAGTCCAGTGGTAAATGCGACAAGAGATTTTTGAATGATGATGAGTTGAGAAAGTCTGCATTACATGTCCTTATTAATTGGGGCGAGGTCGTGCCTATTATTGAGTAAGTAATTAGTAACGAATATAAATTTTTGAATAAGTTTATAAAATTCTAACTCCCAAAATGTTTATTTCAATATGTAGAATGTATAGGTTGTCAGTTCGATACCATTGGTCACATTAACCGATCAAGAAGTTGAGGAGTCTGTCAAGGAGAATTTTGTAAAATGGTTTCAAAAATACGTAAATACTTCATTAATTAAAAAAATATGTATATATAAACATTTGTTATAAATATTATGGCACTATAATTATATGTGTAGGTTCATGATCCCAAAAATAATATCGCTAATCAAAATTTACATGATTTGGTATGGGGACCAATGCGTAAGTTTAAAACATGGCCAAGATACGTTGTCAATGGATATGCCTTTCATGTAGACGAGACCACACAACGTATGAAAACTTATAATGCTGGTGTTTATGTGTAGGGCGACAGGTCCACAGATTTCTATGGCATACTTAAAGAAGTGATTCGGTTATAATATTTTGGTGTACCCTAAAAGAACATTGTCTTGTTCAAATGTTATTGGTTTGATTCCATTTCTAGGAGGGGTATGAAGATACCCCCGCAATATGGCATTGTCCAGATCAAACATATTGAGAGATACACAAAAGATGATATGTTCATTCTTGCAGAACATGCATCTCAAGTATATTATGTATCGTATTAGGGCACAAGGAGGAATAAATTGAATTGTCATTTTGTAATTAAAATCAAACCATGAAGTAGAGTAGCCAATCAACAAATTGCTACTGATGATCTGTTGCAAGAATCTTCACCCGTTGTGAATTTTGTGCTCGATAATGAACCTACGTGTCTTCTAGTAGATGCTGATGGTCGTGCAGAAGAGGTGAATTTTGACAATAATGCATTTCATAATGAACTTGAAGATGATGACGTAGGAGATAATGCGAACGAATATGACGATGATGAGGAGGATGAATTTGATGATGACAAATAAGGAGATGATGCGATCGAATATGATGATGATGATGAAGATGAAGTTGATGAGAATGAAGACGGTGACTAGGATTCATATTTTAATTGTTGATGTAGTTGATGTTTGTGATTTGTTGTCATGTGAATTGTTATTATGTAGTTGATGTTTGTGAATTGTTATTATGTATTTATTCATAATTGATATTTGATCAATTGTTGTGCATCGTTAACACATTATTAATTTTTTCGATTCTTTGTTGAGAATTCTGACACAGATGGTCGAGAGATCGACAAGGGCAAAGAAAAAGTATCGAACACAGGCTCTAATTGTCATATGCCTCCACTGATTACTTTAAACATCAATTTAGATAGCTCGAGATCACATTCTCCATCCCCTGCCTTGGGGTCCGCCCCATCGACGCCGATGAATGAAGGCCCTTACACCGACATGTCTCAAAATAGTAATACCAGTGGACATCATATATATTCTAATCATGCCATGAGAAAACGAGTAAGTGAATTGATTTATATAATTTTGTTGTCTTATCAATAAATAGATATCTATTATATATTTTTTACGTGTATTGTTATGTATAATCTTTTTTTTTTCCCACTTGTATAATAGGTTTGAGCAAGATGAGAAATGTGTCAATGAGATTGGTTGGATAATTGAGAATGATTTCAAGAGAGCATGGCCTACTTGGAAGAAGGTCCCAATAGAAACCCGTCATATGTGGTTTGCCGAGTTTAAGGTATGTGTATTTATTTAGTTTAATTGAGATTTGATTATTACTACAACTTGTTCATATATGAATTTTTTGTTTTTTTTTTGGATTTTTTTTGGAAAAAAAATTATTTTGGAGGCTTGATCACTCGAACTGAATTTGGAAGAATTTCAAGTACGAAGGTTCAGATCTTGAAAAATAGGCTGGCTAAAGCTCGTAGGGATAACCACAAGCCTAATTGAATAAGTGAAGAATCCTGGGATGCTTTACGGGTTAGATGGGGAACCCCAGAATTTCAGAGGATAAGCGAGTAGAACAGGGCAAACGAGCGTCAACTTGCGATGAAAGGGGGTTCCCTGGCCATAAGGGAGGATCAAGATCTCATCTCAGGTAGTAAGATCATTTGGTAAGTAGTTATTTTTTCTTTGTACTTTATTTAATTAATTGATGTAATTTTGTTTTTAGGTTATCTCATTGCTGCCCTTAATTCTATATTTTAAAAAGTTTTTACTTTATGTTTATTGTAGACGGAAAAATATGGACATTGGTCTTCTGTTGACGAAACATTTGAGGCTCTCCATTATTAAAAAGACGAGGATGGAAGCGAGCATTACATGGATAAGTGAGCGAAGTCAACTTTGGTGAGTTTGCTATATTTATTTATCTTTATATATTATTGCTAAGTACGCTTTTATAATAATTATGGATGCTATTTTTGCAAGAGAGCTTCAGAGCTAACTATGACGAAACTTGTGCTCGAGCCACCGGGAATACAGAGGGAGGACCTATTCAGTAGCTTGACAAGTTGGAGGTAGCATTAAAAATAGTATTTTTAGATATATACACTTATTAAAAAATATATACATTATTAAAAAATATATACTACATAAAACTCTAATAATTGTTTTTTTCATTTTAGATTTGGAACCATACAATTAGCGGTAAAAAGAAAGGTCGGTGGTATGGTGTTGCTGGTGGATCCTTTACTGTGACTGTTAAGCCTTCTGGCTCATCAACTGACTTGAGTACTTGGGTTGACCCTGAGCACAGGAACTGAAGCAGAAGGTGAGCGACTTAGAGGAGAAGTACAATTAGAAGATGACCGAGATGGAAGAAAAGTATAGTAGAAAGATCTCAGGCCTTCAAAAGACCATGTCTCTGATGGTGGCCAACCTCAAAAAACTCACGCATCGATTAGCTCCGCGACGTAAGAAGGCCTCTGCTTCGTCTACTCCTGTCCCTTGTGATAAAGTGAAGGCAGGTGATGGTAATGATAACGATGATGATGACGACGATGATAATGATGAAGAGGATGATGGAGACGATGATGCCCGTGCATCTAACTATTAGATACTGTTATATATGTATTGTTATATGAATTATTGTATTTAATTAGTAGGATAATATATTGATACACTTATATTAATTATTAATATATATTTGATAGAATATGTCTTATATATTATTAGTATTATATTGATTGATAGATTGTTGGTATTTAGGTTTGTTGGTATTTTGATTTATGAAAAAAGTTTGCTGGTTTTGGGGTGTAATAAAATAAAATAAATCGTAAAATAAACAGCAAAATTAGCCACGGATTTTTCTGTGGCTAAATTTAATTTTTTTAAAAAATAATTACTTTAGCCATGGATTTTTCTTGGCTAAATTCCTTTTTTTCTATGGCTAAATCCCTTTTTTCTAGTAGTGAGAGTTATGGGAATGAAATTATCAGAGTGAAGACTCTAGCTTCCTAAATACTCCTATGCCTTTCGTTTCTTTTGGAAAAACTAAATAAACCATATATGTAAGGATGTATTTTATTAAACATGAAAAATAATAAATTGCAGATAGTGATACATAAATTTTGAGTGCAACTATAAATAATCAAGAAAAGGTTGCATGTCTTAGAACATTGAAAGCTAAATTCAAGAACTCTCTCTCTTTCTACAATGATGAATACTTATAACTCTGTTGAGTTTATGTATGTTTTTTCCAAAAAAGATGAGAACTCCAGGAAGCTTTTATCAGAATTAGCTAACAAAAACTTTTCAGTCACCTACAAAAACTCCGAAAATTGAAATCAGAAAGATTGATATACAACTTACTTGTTTCTTTGGCCAACACAGTTCCAAAGCTTTGAGGTGGTAGCTGGTTCTCAGACACCCTCCTGCTAATTTGCTACAAGGTCACCAGAGTTGAAGTCAATCAAACAACATTTATCATAAGAATAAAATTATCATTCACACAATCTGACAATAGCCTCTTGCACAAGAGATAATCAGTATGATATATTTTTCATCATTCTATTCCATTTAATCCAATCAAATGATTGTTTACAACAGAACACGCTCACCATCCACGTGTGTGTGTGTGTGTGTGTGTGTGTGAGAGAGAGAGAGAGAGAGAGAGAGAGAGAGGGAGGGAGAGATCACAGTTACGATATGTATAGCTCACTCGTTGCAACTCTTCGGCACACGAAGCCAAAGCCTTAATATTTTTGCTAGCGATATTTCTTGAATAGAATCGTCCTGTTTAGTTCTGCATCCGTCCCCGTTTCCAGTAACCCAAAACCAATCCCGAATTATGAAACAACACTTCTTTAATGACTCAACATGATGGTGTGCTAAGCTGCATAACAGACTACAATTGACCTTTTGTGAAAACCAAGAGACAAGAACATTATAATTTCATGATAAAACCACAAATATTACAAGTTAAACATAGCATAGATCCATCTTAATTAATCCGGTCAAGTAAATCTTGGCAGCTAAATAAATATAATGAAAAAAACTGGAGTGAGAAAAAGATACAAATTCAATGAGTACCTAATTTACCATAAACTGATGGACTGATTTACTTCATCTGTGGATGGAGAAAACGAAATCACTCAGATAAGTAACTACCACGAAAGACCTTAGTCGCGAATAGAGCTATACAAAATCAATACTGATAAATTACCTTGAATTTATTTCACCCATGCCTGTATCGATGATTATGGTTCGTCATAACGGTCACGGGAAATGGAACGAAGGCCACCTTTCCCATTCCGTTGCAATGTCACGAAATGATCGCAACCGTTCCGCAAATTTTAAAGTTTAATATGTATAAAAAGGTTTTTAAAAATTCTGAAAACTAATCGAATTATATACGCTATACAATAATTCAAAATTTGTTAAATACAAATCACATTTATTATTAGTACCACGTAGAATGACGAGGGAGTACCAAATAATCAATATTTATCCGATCATACCACCGTTCCAACCGTTTCAAGGTTTCATTCCAGCAGTTCAATACGTTCCATTGCCGTGACGAAACAAAAATACTGTGGAACGCGCGTTATAACGCCGCAACACCTCCGTCCACAACAAACATTGGAATAGTGGAATGGAGGCCGGCGTTCCGGCGAACCATGTCAATGATGGCATATACATGTCGGCTCTCTATGGAGTTTCACTTGCCATATAACGGAATAAATTTGTAATGTTAAAAGCTTCTCGGATGTATCTATACTGAAGATCGTACAATCTCAGTCTATTTCCCTCCAAATTCATCATCAAAGTCAACCAAAGTCCATGAAACAACATTCATAAACAACCTCTGTGGATTTATAGAGAGAGATGGATAGAAGCAATGATTCCATTGTTGTATCAATTAGTACTTCGAGACATGATTCTGGTTGCATTTTTCGTTTAAAGTTGTATCAAAGAACTCATTATGTAATAGGGCTTAGGGCTACGAGCAGACAATGAGATGAAAATTTTATTCTAGTAACGCAAAAGTATAGTTCGACATTCGATACGCGCTATTGAAAACAACAATTTTCCGGGAGAAAATTGCTAGGGTTTCTAGCAGACAATGAGATGACAATTTTATTCCATTACGAAAAAGTATAGTTTGACATTCATTATGCATTACAGAAAACAACAATTTTTGATGGAATTCTGGCATTTTGGGGGGTGTTAAAGTAAGAGCCAACAGGAGCGGCGAATAACTGGTAGAAAATTACATCAATATCTTTTTTTAAAAATATATATATTTTTAATCTTCCTGGCGTTTTTACTAGAAAATTAGGAAAAATAAAAGAAAATATTAATTTTTGAGTTTTTGAGGGAATTCCCACGGAAAACTCCACTGGATTTTCAAACTTTGGTATTAAAAAAAAAAAGAAACTTTTTACATTCTGCTAAAATTTTCGCCAGATTTTTTTAATTTTTCAAAATTTAAAATTAGTTTTGGCTGAATTTTGCAGGCAAATCCACCATAGTTTTTGTTTTCAAAAAAATATAAAATTATTTTTGGTGGAATTTTGACAACCATTCGACAAACCAGAATTTCCGATGGACATCCTGCTAAAGTGTTGCCAAAATAAGAAAAGCGACGAGGCATTTTCTGTTAGTTGCATTCTCATCGACATTCCGTGGGAATTGTACTGGAAGACGTCAGGATGTTTCCGGATCCCGACATATTTCTGATGGTTCATGGTCCAAAATTTTTCACTGGATTTTATCGTTTTCATAGCAATGACGGGTTAAATAATTTGGGGCTAAATAGTTTTGAGCTACCACACCTACTCCAAACTAGTCAGAAATCCCGAACTGGAAAATATTTTGAATAATGGAATTCAATGACAGATGTCCTATAACAATTCAACTTCAACAATGAGATTGTGATGTCTTATAAAGAAAATTCACTACGAGAAAAGTGGCAATTAGCCATGAATTTTAACAACCGATAAAATTCATGGCTAATACCCACGGAATTAGATACAAATTTAAAAAAAGAGAACAAAATTGATAGCTACAGATTTTTTGCAACTAAATCTATGGCTAAATTTAGCTACGAAAAATCTACGGCTAAGTTGGTGGTTAAGTTAGCACGAAACTTAGCGCCAATTTAGCTACGAAAATCTATGGCTAAGTCCTGTATTTTTTTTTTTTTTTTAGATTTTTGATCGTTTTTTTATTTCAACCATTTTAAATTCCTAATTTTATTATCCTATTGAGTAAAATGAACAATTGTCCTTAATCAAATTTAAACACATAAGCCAAATATTTGAATTTACTTTGTTGAATTAGTGATTTATTCCCCGAATTAGTGATTTATTCCCCGATTAGAGTTAATTATACAAACTCAATTAATTCAATTGGTCGATTAATTAGGCATAATGAAAAGACTTTATAATTTAATTCTTATATCAATTTAAATCTATAAATCAAATATTTGAGTTTTTTTATATCGAATTAGTGATTAATTCTCTAAAAAAACTACTCAAATTGAATTTCTCATTTAATTCGCCAACATTTTGTACTCAATTAATTCAACTGGTCAGTTACACATATAATCATATCACTTTGGAATATGTAGTTTGATTATCAACACTATCGGAAGAAAAGCCATTTTCCGGTGGAATTCGTTCCCCTAGAAAAAACGGCCCCGAAATGCGAAATTCTGCCAGAATTCCCTCGGAAACGATTCCAATGTTCCTCTGGAATTGAGTCCAGGGGAATTCTGACGGAATATGCCACCGGAGCGATTTTGGTGGAATATTCGGCCAACATTCCCCAGATTTGCATTCCGATGGAGAATTCGGCCGGACTGTCGCCCGCTGGACTACTCTCCGTCGTCACCGCCCCCACCCCTGCCCCTGCCGGTTTTTTTTTTTTTTAAATTCGGAGGAAGTGTCCCCCGGAATTTTGGCTGAAATATTAGGAGGAATATTTTCATTGGATATTTTCATCGAAAAATGCGTGTTTTCCTGTAGTGCAATTAATTAAATTTGTCAAATTTCGAATCTATTGATATGGGAGTAGCACCTTAAATTTCATCTATAACATTCGAATTTTTTAATTTATTAATTTTAAAAAGGTGAAAGGTAATACTTTTAAATTTTGACTTTTAGTCACGAAATTTTCTACAGGTAAAAAATTAGAGGCTAAAAGAAAAAGAAAATAATCGTAATTGATTAATAAATTACAAAAAATAATAATACTAATAAATTATAAAAATTGATTAAAATAATGAATTTCGTTCACACAATTTAAATTTAAAATCTTACGCAAACAGATATTAAATATAGTAAAAACTATCTTATAAAGAAAACTTCAAAATAGCCTAGTGGTTAGGTGCTTTATGCTTAACTGCAAAGCACAAACTTGATTGGAGTAGAATTCGGGAAGATTGTTGTTGAACCTCCTACAACAGAATTCGGGAAGGCAGTTGCCGAGCCTACCAAATACATAAGCCTCGACACCCCATTTAATAAATATGTACTCAATTACACTCTAATTTGAGTTCTGAACATTAAAAATGCTCTAACTTATGCTTTCTAAGCACTTTACAATCTGCGTTCATTTCACTCACCTCAAGCTCCCGAATCAAGCACAGTTTGTGCACCAAACGCTCACTCACACGCAGGATTCCCCTGTTGGCTTCCTGTCTTATTTTACATAATATTACAATTTACTTTTGATTTATTCTTCATAAGGCACACACTTACTTAATTTAGTAGAATCCTAATGCTTTTATGCAAGTTAGATCCCCCATCATCGACATGTCTTTCCTCAAAAAGCAGGATTCCTAGAATTCTCCTACGCTCAATGTTCCCTCCTATAAATTTTCTGATTGTCTCAAAACTTGTTATCAAAGTGTTTTAATTCTTACTTTACATTAAAAAATGTTTGTATTTATTGTAAGTAGTGTAGATACTATGTATCTTAGTAATAAATATTACATTTTATATTTCAACTTTGGTTAATATTTAAAGTGGTGCATCTGAATATACTAATTATCTTAAGGTCATTTTAATTATTATGAATAAAATGACATTATTTTATTTTACACTAGCACTCAATAACCGCCTTAAAAATCCTTATTAATTAAGTAGTTAAGAACACTATCTAATGTAAAAAGAAATAATTCCCTGAATTTCTAATGTAACAATGCTTTTAATCAATGTAAAAAAATTCCCTGAATTTCTAAACTATAGCTACTATTAATAGATTTCTACTCAATAGTTCATAATTATAACATGAAAATACAAAAGGTTTATGTTCACAATTAATAATAACGTTAAATGAATCAATCGATTTTCAATAAGTTTATGTCAATTGGTCAATTATCAAATTTGAATAATTCAATTTCTGACGGGTTGAACTGGTAGGGGTTTTGAATTTGATTGTTTCAATCGGTCAATTATACTAAATTAAAATAAATAACATGATAATTTAACATTTTCTAATAAGTTATCAAAATGAATACTAAATTGTACAAACTAAAGGATAAGTAATAATTAATAAAATTAAAATTGATAAAATGATAATTTCACAAATATATGATAAGGGAAAAGAAAGCAAATGAACTAAGATTCATAATGGCCTAGCGGCAAGGAGAAACTTTGGCATTATGTGAGACGCGAGTTCGAGTCTCCATTGATACAAATATGCATGCATCTAGTTTGATTCCCAACACGTGTAATCCCCTCACCTATGGTACACGCCTGGCTTCGGTTCCTGGTTGGGGCATACGGGATTTATTTAAAAATATATTAATATACAATATCGGAAGAGTTGTGACGGATGTTTCAGTTATTAAACTGTGATTGACAAATTAGTCACAAGTTGGTGACTCAGATGTTTCTGTCACGAAGCTGTGACTAACAAATTGGTCACAAGTCGGTTACTATTTGCGATAGATTAAAAATTATGTCATTTTCACCAATAAAGTTGTGACTAAAATTTTAGTCGTGATTGATGTTTCAGTGACTAAGTTGTGATTGACTAAAAAGTCCATCATAAAAAATTTGTTACGAGGGTTTTTTGAACCGACACATTTAGTCACCAATCAATCACTAATCTCATTTTGTGACTGATTTTCCTTATTTGGTGGCCGAAAGATTAGTCACGAAAGACTTTTTTTTTTTTTTTTTGGTAGTGATATAGTTGGAAGTATATAGGGTTTCTTGCAAATTTAAAAATCAACTATTTAATATCAAAGCAAAATGGTGAACTAGGTACTTAATATAGGGAGTAATAATCTTTACATAATGAGAAGAAACATACATACTTTTACAATAGTATAGATTGCTTCTATAATTATCTCTTGTACTTATATTTTGAGATTATCATTTTGAAATACTAGTATTCCATATATATATATATATATACATATATCCTATCATGTGGTCTATGACAATATTTGAAGGGTTAAGTACATTAAGCAACTCAACTTTTGGGATGTTTTGCACATTGATACCTAATTTTTGTAAATGTAGGACCGTGGTAAATACATTGGGGTGCTTAACATATTTACCCATTTTTAAAATTGTGAGCTGTATCTATTCTATTATTATGATTGAATGATAACCTGAAAGAAAGTCGCGGCTAGGGTTGTCCAGGAGACTGTCGAGAATCACCAACAATGTATGGTTTCCATTTACAATGTCATTTAGTGGGATCCTATTTTAGGCATAGTCAAAGGTTGGCGGCACTGAAATTAAATTAGTGTATTAACTTGAGTATGTGGTTTACTTTTGTCTATTTAGGTCAAGGTAGCTAGCCTTAAAAATGGAGATAGAAGGAGTTCTGTTATATTTTATTTATTTTGGGTAGCCATAAGGTTGGAGACAAATTTGCATATCTTATTATTACATGTTTTTAACTCATCTATGGCATGGCATTTAGGGTTTAGGGCATGATTTTTTATTTTCCAAAAAAAAAAAAAAGAACAAAAATATATTCACATCTCCTTATTTTTGTTTATATTTTGTTCTTGATTCATCCTATATACGCATATTTGATTCCGCTAAGCGCTCAAACTTACAACCAAACTCTTATGTTCTCTGCCTTAAACTATGGATCGCCAATTTCAAAGTAACATTTAGGTTCAACTTTTGTGACTTTAATTGTAGCACTAAACTTCATTATACATTTGGTTATATTTGTCTTCACTTTCTTACTATGTAACAATCATGCTACCATTTGGTCATGAATATTTGATATGTTAGACCATCTTTAATAGTTTATCAGAACTATATCTTTACTTTGTTACATATATATATATATACACACACACACATGTATATATGTATATTGGGTTTTGTTTCTGCTTATGATATTGAAAATCAATTGATTGTGTTTGTATGAGGTGCCATGTGAAATACTTATCGAGAAACAGGTCCTTACTACATTCACCGAATAGTGCTCCATTCTTAAGGAGGGTTGTTACACAACTAAATAGCCTTAGTTTAACACATATTAGTAGATACATTTGAAAGTGCCTCAGTAATATACAAATTGAGGAACTTGTAGAAGTTCCATAAAAAATAAATAGCTTCTATTTAGATTTTTATTTTTTCAAAAAACTTTTAGGCACCAAAAAGGGAAACTTAATCCAATTATAATAAACGCACCCTTACAAAAATTCGCGTGCATTTGCGCGCACTCTCTTAAACTTGCCCTTGTTTATCGCTAAAATTTGGCCTAGAAAGAACCCCAGATCAGAAACCAATCATCAGAAAAAACACACAGTTACACAAACAAGTCCAATTCTTCTCCTTCCAAGCATTGGTTCAATTTCCATTTTATTTTCCAAACTTACATTCCTCTTCCAATTTCCATTTTATTTTCCAAACTTACATGCTTCAAACATTTTCCACTTTGCATGTAATATAATACTTTAATATTTTATCTGATTTGGTTGATTTCATATAAATTGCAAAGGAAATTGCACATTTTACAGAGATTGCAAGTTTCTGGCAGATATTAAAATTTGCTTCTAGCAGACATTGAACAAAAGTAAATTAGTTTTTCTTCTAGTCATTTTGAACTTAAATTTTGAAGATCTGTGTTGATTTTTATTTGAAATTGTACCTTTTAGCTATTCAGTTCAAAAATAAATTTCCACTCAATTAGATGATAGATCATTAATCATGTGATATATGTCGGGAGGAATGGTGTGGTTCCTATTTTCTTCATTTTTTATACGTCTTTATGTCTACTTATTTCTATTACTTTTTCTGTGGATTAGTTCAGGAATTTTCACTCACTTAATTAATTGATCATCAATCAAGTGACATATACAGTGACGTACTCTCTCTCTCTCTCTCTCTTGGGCGCGGGAACCTAGACTAGTATCATTACAATAAGAAGGTTAAATATGAAAATATAAACAACACAGAAAACAATACTGAACTTGGCGGGCCGGTTACCTAAGTCAATTTCAAAGATAAGGCTCTGAGTTCGACACTAGGCCACATCAAATGTTGTCAATATATTTTTTTTAACTTTGCGCCAGCAAGACAATAATTGCGACGGCATTTGTGACGGTCATAACCATTGCCAAACATGGAAAAATAATTTTGAGAATGGCCACCGCAAAATTTCTCTTGGCCGTCGCAAATTGCTGAGTTTGTGACGGCTATTGATAGCCGTTGCAAAATATCCATCGCAATTTCCAGTATTTCTAGTAGTGATTCTTGTACAGGAGATCTTGGGGTACAAAGCCTTGTCCATTTCAAATTGTCAGCATGAATTCTTAGAATCAATTTTTCATGTATCCATAACTAGTTCATCACAAATTAGGAACAACTCTAGGAGCTTATAATGAGTACTTTTGTTTCAAACTATGTTCTCTCTCTTTGAAGCATCATTTCAGCACACTGTAAAAAAGATGCACTCACTAAACCACAGGATTCAATCGAAAGCATTTGTAAGGAATAATTTGAAAAATCATTGACTTATGAACAAGCATATTTCCCTACTGGTTAGATATTAAGCAAACAATATACTCAAAATGAGAGCATGGTAGAGACAAATAAAGCCTCTTTAATTACGTTTTAATGCCCTTCATTCTCGAGTGGAGCAAGTATTTTATGTAGAGCATCCCACTGATAGAGATTTGAATATCGTTATTAAGACAAAAACAAGAGAAACTTGTGACGATGGCGAAGACTTGTCCGGTGATAATGGTGTTGACACCGTTTTCAAAACTGAAGCTTATACTAATCAACCTATTAATGAGGATGAAGATTTCATTTTGGTTCGCGGGGAGGTGCATCGAGTTCTAGTAGAGGGTTTAGAAGAATCGTAGTTTATTCAAAGCCACCCCCCCCCCCCACCCCCCCTTTGTTAATCGCCTTAATTAATACATTTGTGTGTTGAGTATGATAGCAATTTGTTCAATTAAGAAGTATGATGTTTATTTTATATTGATGACAAGTAATCCGCACATCATAGGTAAGAGAAATCAAGAGAACAATCAAAAGGTTGAGTCAAATTTGACGAGGACGACTATCTATCATCAACAATAAAATGCAAGAAAGTAGAAAGAAAAAGTTTAATTTTTCCAATTAGTCCTTTACAAGTCTTTAATTTAAGCACTTATCCAATGATATGTGTTTCGAATGTTCATCAATGATATAGTAGAAAAAAAGGCAGAAGAATTAGCTCAAATGAAAATTAGCAATATAAGACGCTAGAAAGTGGAGTAAGCTTGTTCTTCTCTTGCCATAGTGGTTTAATAATGTAACAAGAGGGCGTTCTTGTATGGACTAGTTGGACACCTACTTGATATTAACTCTAATGTGTAGTTTACTGTGTTTTGTTTACAAAGGCTGGATGCCATAGCTAGGACATATATCTCAAAGTAGAAGTTCTGGCTAGACATTTGAAAATCTTTGTTTATATAAATTTCAATTTATATACGTTCTGTGTATTTGTGAATATAAAAGAAAAATGACCGCATCTTTGCTTTATGCTACCCTACTCTCTTCACAACAAAATACTGTCCAGGAAAATTTTCCTAATTTAGAGTTTGATGGTTTGATACTCATGAAATAATGATTGTTCTATGATATATGTAGGCACTTCATACGAAAAGCAATAAAACAGAGGAGCTACGCATATGGCATGTCTTTGGGCAAGAAGAATACACAAGAAAGTTCTCATTGAATGCAATATGTATGAAGTTTTTCTTTTAGTTACCTTTGAATATTTCATTGAAACAAAATGTGTTGCTTCAAAATTTCAGTGATTATTTTGAGAAAGTGAATATTTAATTCGCTCTACCTTTTGTCAAACGAAGATAAAGACGCTTTGTGACTAAGATATAGTCTTTGTTTGATTTATTCGTTGTAAATAGGATGTCTTACATTGACTGTCACTTTCGTAAAATTTGTTAACTGATTAATTCACATTATAGGCTAATTTTCATTTACTTTGTTACATGAATGATTAATATTTTGACTCCTATTCGTTGCCTTGTTTCCAAATCAGAACTTTAATTATGAACATGAAATCGATGAAACATCTTTTATTGGTCTGCATTTATATATGGGACAAAGTGCCCAAAATAAAGAGTCACTACTAAAAAAACAACAATTTAGCTACGGATTTAGCAACGAACTTTGGCCAAAATCCGTCGTTAAATATCTTAGCCACGGAAAAAATGTATGCCTAAAAGTGGCGTGGTTCTATGCCTAATAGTGGTAGTTGGCATCCATTGAATTTGGGGTATAAGAATGACATTGAAAACTTGAAGAGAAACATGAAAAATTAACTAGGCTAATAAAGATGATTATGTAAAGAGTTCCATCATCATTCTCTTGTGACTAGTCAACCTCTTACCCTCAACCAACCTCTACAATTGATTCAATGCCCCTTAAGGTGAACACTCTATTAATTGATATATAGCTTAAACCTCCAAGTGCTTAGGATCAAGTTATTAGTAAGTTAAAATCCCATTCTTTATTTTGGTCTTGTTAGTAATCAATTTTTGTGATATCTATCTTTCGTATATTTTGTATATGAGATATCCATAATTAATATATGTGGCTTTGGTCTATATTCGCATTGAAAAGTATGCTTGACCCATCAAAAATTGAAGCAATTGGTCATGTGGAAAGTTTGTCGCCATCAAAACAGGTCAGTCAAACTAAGTTGGGAAAATATTGATGCGAAGCGAAAGTAAATGTTCCATTGGAGTTAAGTGAAGAGTTAACTAGACCCATTTATGAATACGAAATTATTATAAAGGTTGTGGACCACTTCATTTAGTTAGTATGTCTTACTCATTTTTGTCTACTTTTTACTTCCATAGGTTTGATTTGTTGATCTAACTAATTCACTTTATCAACTTTAGACTGTAATGCGGGAGGATTGATGAGAATTTGAATGGTTTGAACAAAATCACTTGATCATCATATGCTCTCCATCTCTAAGATTTGTTATCAAACTAGATAAAACATTCTTAAACTTGTGAGCTCTGTCATTTAGGGAACTGATGTTGATTTTTATTTGTTATGCAATATACTTTTATGTCGGTGAGTATTGCTAACTCATATGAATCAACAAGTTTGCATATTTTGTTTCTAAATATTTTTACTGTAATGAAAGGTTATAGGTTGATGAATATTGATATATATATATATATATATATATCTATATAATGCAAGTTTAGGAGTACATGTCTTTTATAAAGGTGGGTGAATGAACTTAAATAGAGTCAAATGTGTGTATGTATTATATGAACACATCGTGTTTTATATATTTGTGGACAAGAGATGGTCAAAAGCATTGGTACATCGAAATTTAAACAACGTGTTGGGCATAAGTAACATGATTATGGGGATAACTTATAAACATGCGTATAATAAATTGTCTTTTAAAGGAAAGAAGATGTGTTTTTAACATAAACTATACAAAAAGTGAGCATTGGTTGACGGGAGCAATCAAGTGCATAATAGAATTGTCAAAATAATCCTTGTTGATTGATGCTTTCTCTATTTTTTTCATTCAAAATATCAATTGGACTTCATCATGGAGTCAACATGGTGCCTTGCTTTCAACTCATATACCATGTTGTATAAGTGTGTATATATATGTACATATGTATCTGTATATGTATATTATGTAATGTGTAATACATAGATGGGTATCAAAAGGGCAAAATATGTATGTCTTGTCATGTCCTGATAGTTGAACCACGCATGGATGCATCCGGAAGAGAGATGGGGGCAAGGAGGTTTTGAAAGATTTTATATAATTCTAGAATATACTTGGTAGAAAGTAGGGTTTTGGAATACTCAATAATAAATATCTTATGGAAGAGTCAAGAAGGTTGATCTTAGCTGTATGGTTGCGTTGTCCATTAGAGGAGGTGGTTGAGTATAAATAGGAGTAGGTAGTTCATTTATAGATCATCCAAGAATTGAATGCGAGTGAATACAAAAGTTACTCTTAAGTAATCTTCTTGTGTTCTTTGTTTTCTTGTGTACCATCTTTCTACATTCTTCACATATAGGAGCAAGCTCGGGAAGAGGATAACTCAGCTAGTTTGACAAGGGGAAAAGGGGCTAATGCCATGTGGAAAGCTTGAGAGGTCAAGTTCATGACACTGCACTTCATTAGGAATGCTACTTCTAGGGCTATCATTGGGTGGGTAGTTACCCACATAAGCCTAGGTATTAACCATTAAAATATGTTAGGCCCAAATTTGGCCCAATACTGAAGATATGAATTTAGTTTGGACTCAAGTAATAAAATCTAATAAATACATTGTTCTTGCTAATACATAGTTCAGAAATATCAAAACCATGACATTCTCCAGGTTAATCAATGCATTCTTCTAGTCATTGCCTCTTAAGACCTCAAAAATGACTTTCAATCCACAATCCTATTAATTGTCGCATTCCTCCCTATTTTTTGGACTTAAACAACAAAGTCAACTAAAAATAATTTGTATGCATATGTATGTCCATATAAATGAATAAAAAGAAATAGAAAATATGAAAAATACCCTTCACATTATAATCTTAGCTTTCCACTTTACATTTAGATAATGTCACACTACTCACAACTACAAGAATGAATATAGAAATAAAACAAAGTTATGTTAATATAATTATAATTTTAGACAAATAACAATAAAATTAATTTTATTTACCTTTTTTTTTTGGACAAGATTTAATTCAATCATCAGCAGATGTTGATGCTTATACTACACTGGGAAGCAAACAAGTGCGTGACTCATTGATGACACATCCTCTCACACTAAATGTTGTATTTGATGCAGCATTAGTAGCTGAGACTACTAATATATTCCGTGATATCCTTGATAACGTAGGTAGCTTGGGACTATTTGTTCTCCACCAATTGAAAATGAGAAATGACTTTGCTCTCGGAAATCTGGGTTCCTCCAAATAGTTATCTAGCCCATATTTTTGATTAACTAAAATCTTGATTTATTGTACTTGTAGACAAAACAAATTTGTATCCAATCAAATAGTAAAATGTGTCAAATAATATATTAAATATCAACAATATATTTTCTATATTATTTTGATAATTTAATTAAATTTGATTCCTAATGAAAATAGTTAATTAATTTATATTTTAATATATATTTTCTTGGCCAATCAAATGATACCAATTGTCAAACTATAATATTTGGCAATAAATATAATATTTTGCAAATAAAAAAAGCTAGATATTGATCTAACTGGCAATCCAATCACATCTTGTGATTAAGGAAACATATTGCCAGGAAATATTGAACGGTCTATCAAATTGCCGCATCTCATCAGACAAACATTGCTAGATACTAACTCATCCACCTTTAAATATGGACCTTCTCTACAAGCCAAACAACCATCAAAATACAGGACTCTTCTCATCAACGTCAGAGAAGTTTACGGAAATAGAAAATTCGCTCAAGAAGATTCGAGGTAATTAAGGCAAAGTTCCTGACGTTCTTTACAAAGATCAAAAGGGGCATTCGATCCGCAATCTAGGTGCTAAACGGCGAATTAGCATTTTTCTAAATCAAATCCAAGGTGATCAAGGCAAGATCCAAGGTGTTTTTCACGAAGATCATCAAATCTAGGCTTCCAATCCGCAATCAAAGTATTAATCCCACAAATTGATTTTGTCTTGAAATCAACATCAACGGTATTCAAAGCAAGACATAGTGAGTTCTTCATGGAAATCATCAAATCAAGACATTCAATCCCCAATCATGGTTGATGCCCCCTAAAAATTAGTCCATTGGGCTTGGCTTATACGAACGGCCCAAAAAGAAAAGTTTAACACAAAATACCTCAGAGCTAGGCCCAAAACCCTCGCAGGCCTAGGATTCCCCCAGTATCGTAGCTCGACTAGAGGAGGCCCAGTCTGAAGGAAGCCCACCTAGGTCTTCCTAAGTCAAAACGTGGACTAAGTCTAAATCCTATCTACCCCGAAGTCCATATGGATAAAGACTCAAGTCCATGTCCTCTCAACAACCAAAGCTTACAAAATAGGCCCATGGTTATTTCTAAATCCTAACTACCCAAGAGATTTAGAGAACCACCATTGAAACGATCTCTTGAAAATTTGTCTTCCTCCCTGGTTCAAAGGAGGCCACCCCGAGAATTCTTCAGGCCATTTGGTACAAAGCTACCCCTTTAAAGAGCTACCACCCCTCATTTAGTAAATATGTTTTGATTCATATTCTCATTTATATTCTAACTTGAATTCTCTCTAAGCACTCTACTACCTGCACTCACTTCTCTCACTTAAGCTCTGCAAATCGAGCATACTATGAGCACCAATTCCTCACATATATAGGATTTCACCAGCTGTCTTTCTTGCCTTATTTATATTATATTATAATTTACTTTTGCTTTGTGTCTTCCTAAGCCACATACTTACTTAATTCAGTGGAGTCATGATACTTTTTTGTAGGTTAGGTCCACCTAGAGTCAGCAGGTCATTCATTGAAAACTAGGATTCCAAGTATTCCTCTATGATCAACTGTTCACTCCTACAAATTTTCTAAGAGTTCAAAATTTGTTGTGCATCAGTTGGCACCATCTGTTGGAACATGAGCTAAAGGCGTGAGATATTCCAATTCAAACTACAATTCATTATCATATCTAGGAAGCAATCCCCATGACTAACGAGGCTAACACCACTTGAAGCGGGGCTGAGACTCCCATCTTTCAAACCTTTAGAATGCCCATTCCTTCCTCTGCGGGCATTTTTCCACTACCATTGACATCAGGTGCTCTCCCACCAGAAGGTCTCTCAGCTCCAAGGGAACACCTTAACCAATTCACCTTAACTTCTCTCCAGGTACTGGATGCCGGTCATGTGGTGTTGTCTGGCGCCTTCACGCAAGGCTTGTGCCTGAGTGCCTTCTATCGATCCTTGGCCTAAAGGCCAGCCCCTACATGGGAAGCTCTCTTACAGAGGGTCAAAAAGTATATGCTCATGAAGGAGGTCCTAGAAGGCCCTCTCTGCGAGTACAACTGAAAGAGAAAAAAGGTAAGAGGCCTCCTAAGATCCTCTCTAAAGGTTCCTTTAATGGAATCCTTAAATGAGCCAGGCAACTTTGATAGCTCAAATGACTTCGACAACTCTGAGGAATCGATATACTAAAACCTAAAAACTTTAACCATAAGAAGTCTAGTCCAAAGTAGTAAAGACACATGAACGTGGTGCTTCAAAATTAAGGTATGCCATAAAAAAGAGGCTTCCTTACACGAAGAATTTCAAATTACATTGACAAATTCTACTTGTAAAGGCATTCCCTTACCAATAATTGAGGGCCCAATTTTTCCATATAGTGGATTCCTACCTCTTACTAAAATTCACTACAATTTTGCATTTGACTAATGCACTTTTATTTCCTTCTCAATTTGGGCGTATACTAACTTGAGAGATAGTTGACTAGCATTTGTCTTGTAGGTCCTCCCCTCTAAACTGGATTCCAATCCTAGTATCTAATCAAATGGTCCTTACACCTAAACACGGCTAGGCCTTTTCACATCAAATAGGAAAGAGCCTCAGAGAACTCCTCCTCTTGCTAAAATATACCTTTCCTCTATAGGAATTCTGTCAAGGGCACAGTTTTTTCCCTACATTGAAGGATCCTTCAGGTAGCTCTTTCTCCTATGAGGGTCTATCCTTCCACCTACGAGATTCCTCAGATATTCTCTCATTGGTACAAGATTCAAGCCTCCCAACACGGAATAGGTAAGAGCCCCTAGGAAGCTCCTCATTAGGCGGATGTTAATCTTACCTCATACTAGATTCCTCTATTGGAATCCTCTTAAGAGAATGGGATTGGCCGTCCCTTATTGGAATAACAGGCCCCAAGGCTTTCTCATGGAAACAAAAACCCCATTTTGTCATTCAAATCCTAAATTTGGATATTGTCCTCGTTATGAACATATGTCTAATGACTAACTCTATGATATGAGACCTGCAAAATGTTTCAACACTTGTTACAAGAATGATAGGATTCCTACCAGCGCCTTTTATTGGCTGGCAGTGGAATTTATCCTATTCTCTATAAAGACAAATATAGGTGCAAAAGTCCTAAAAAATAGGATCCTCTTACACGAAATCAACCCCAAGAGTATGATTCCTCTACTCTGATAGCAGGCTTCTGATTCTACTATGAGAGTGGGGGCAAGTGATGATGCCCTATAAAAATTAGTCCCTTGGGCATAGGTAATAAGGACGGCCTAAAAAGAAAAGCCCAAGACGAAATACCTCAAAGCAGAGCTCAAACCCCATGCAAGCCCAAGATTTCCCATGTTTTACGACCTGACCAGAGGAGGCCCAGTGTGGAGGAAGCCCACCTAAGTGTTCCTTAGTCAAAAGGTAGACTAAGACTAAATCCTATCTGCCAAAAAGTCCACATGGATAAAGACTCAAGTCCTTATCCTCTCAACGAGCAAAGCCTATAAAATTGGCCCATGGTTATCTCTAAATCCAAACTACCCTAGAGATTTAGGGAACTGCCCTTCAACCAATCTCCTAAAAAACTACTTTCTTTCCTCATTCAGAGGAGGCCACCCTGAAGATTCCTTGGCCAGTTGGTGCAAAGCCACCCCTATAAAAGGCTACCACCCCTCATTTGGTAAATATTTTCTGACTTATATTCTCGTTTATTTTCTAAGCACTCTACTACCTGCACTCACTTCTTACACTTAAGCTCTACAAATTGAGCATACTATGAGCACAAATCGCTCACTCACAAGCAGATTCCATTTGCTGTCTTTCCTACATTATTTATATTATAATGCAATCTCCTTTTGATTTATTTATGCCTAAGGCTCATACTTAATTGAGTGGAGTTCTAACACTTTTTGGTAGTTTATATCCCCCTAGAGTCAGTAGGTCATTCCTTAAAAAAAGGTTTTCCAAGGATTTAGGTACGCTTAACCGTTCCCAACTACAAATTTTCTGAGCGTTCAAAATTTGGTGTGCATCAAAGGTTTTAAGCTGGTGTTGGCATTTTTACTAAGTCACAGTTAAATCAACATTGATGGTGTTCACTGTGTTTTTGGTAGCGTTCATAGAAATTCTCAACGTTTGATAATCAAGTTGTAAAGTACACGAATCATGTTGTTGAAGGTCAAACAAAATTCCAAGGAGATCAAACCACCAAATCCAGTCCTGGAGTGCTTGAATGTCCAAGTTTCAAATTTGTGAAATAAGAATTAAAGGATCAAATAGAGTCTGTACCACATTTCTTTTGATTAAATTTAATGAATTCATTTGTACAATTTTTCATATCTTTTAATTCAATAGACACGAAACCTGTGCCATATATTTCAAGCACGACCGACGGGACTATATCTACTGTTCATCTCTCCCTTTCACCAAAAGGTTTTTGGAGAATCGAGTGACCTCTTACAACAATGCAGAGTTTGAGTCACCACTGAGAATGTTCATGAATTGTAGTCGGAAGTTCTAGTGTTACTACTAGAAGCATGTCCAATAAGCTTCAAATATCTTTTGAGATGACTCATTCACTTGATGGTATTATGAAAAGCTAACCACCCCCTATGAAAACATATGGATTTGATAGGGATGAGTTCATGCTATCCACCCTTGTTCAATATCAAGTTCTCCAAGCATAGTGCCCACCATGGTGGCAAACACAACAACATTGGAGGAACAACTTGCAAGGTTAATGAATGCCATTAAAGGACTCACCAAGCATGTTCAAGAGCAAGATTTCAAAATCTCACAATTGATGAACAAGGTTGAACATGCAGAGGCTAGCTGCGCTATCAGAAATTAGCCTAAAGCCAATGATAAGGTTGAGACATCTAGGAAGCAATGAGCAAATGAAATAGAAAAGTCTTCAACTAAAGAGTAGCTAGTCTCATCAGATAGAATGATTCTGACTGATGAATTGAAGGAGTTCATCGTAGGGATGATAAAAGAAAGTTTGACAAGAGCTCCTAATCATCAATGACTTATGGCAACCCATACTTTCAAAGGTTCGACAACTTGAGAATGCCCTATAGTCCTCATCGATTTAGCTATAAGCTTGGGTATTCTAAAGTGAGACATTCGCAAGGCTTCCTTCAATAAGGAATCATTGGCGTTCGTGCACTTAATCAAAATCTAAGTCCAAATTCAGTCTTTCTTTGATTCGCATGAATGCAAAGAAGTTTTCCTCTAAGAAGGTATCTGAGGAACTCACTGCCTATTAGCAAAGTGAAGCTAAGTATCCTCTTAAGAGACCAAAAGAGGGCAATCAAATGAAATCTACTAAGGATGAATTATATTTCATCTAAAAGGAGCTTAATGACACTACAAAAAAGATAGGATTTAACTACAAATTTAGCCACATATTTTGGCTAAAAATCTATAGGTAAAGGATTAGATACGGAATTTTTTTTTTGTACCTAAAAGTGGTGTGGCTAAATTTAGCTACATAGCCACAAATTTTGGCTAAAAATCCATAGCTAAATTAGTATTAAGTATCCAAAAATCTATCACTAATAGCTACAGAAAATCGATGGTTAAATATTCACATTTAGGCATCGAAAAATTCAAATATTTATCAAGGCTACAAATTAGTTACGAAACCAAGTGGAGTTTTGGGGCGTTGGGGGTGGCATGGTGAGTCAATCACGCCACCCCCAACGCCCCAGAACTCTGCCTGGTCCCGCAAGTCTTTTTTATTCAATATTGGTGAAATTATCAATTTATTTATTTCAAAATTAGTATAATGGACAAAATTTGAAATTTGACAATTAACCAATTTTCACATTTAATTACTTGAAAATCAATCTATATATTCAAAGTGATATGATTATATATATAATTAAACAGTTGAATTAATTAAGTACATAAAATCGATGTAATAAAATGAGAAATTCAATTTGAATAGTTTTTTTAGAACTAATCACTAATTCAATAAAAAATAAATCTAAATATTTTATTTATACATTTAAATTGATTTAAAAATATAAATATAAAGTCTTTTCATTATGTGTAATTGATCAATTGAATTGATTGAAATGGTATAATTGACATATTCAATGAAAAATCAATTTGATTAGCTATTCGGGGAATAAATCACTAATTCAACAAAATAAATTCACAATTTTGACTTATGCATTTAAATTTATTGAGGGCTATTGTTCATTTTACTATGTAGAATAATAAAATTAGTAATTTGTAGTGGCTGAAATAAAAAATAATCAAAAATAAAAAATAATATTACAAGACTTAAGCTACGGATTTAGCTACGAAGAATTGGTTGCTAAAATTGGTGACCAAAATAACCACAGATTTAGTTACACAGTTTGAAAGGTAAATTTAGCTACGGATTTTTTGTGGCTAAATTGGCACCAAGTTCGTGCCAATTTTGACACCAATTTAGCCACGGATTTTCAGTAGCTACATTTATCTACGAAAAATCCGTAGCTATTTTTTTGGTTGCATTTTTCTAGTAGTGTGATTTGAAAGGGCGAAAGAAGAACTTATTTGCATCATTGAAGCAACAAAAAACTTTCTGCATATTGCTCAAGTGGAAGTTTGTAAGATTGAAGAGGAAATCACTGCTATCTAGAATACTTCTTCACTGAGGGAGAATGTGATTAAAGATATGAAGACTTCAACCACATGAATAGAAGCTGCCAAGGAGGAATTGAAGAATTTGAGTCTTTTTGCCTGAGATTAGTTTGGGACTTTGTAGTTAGAAGATTTCAACACGATTCGAAAATCGGAGCCACCTCTTGAACCTATGAGACAAAGTGACATATGTGTTGGAGCCACCTCATGAGCCTGCAGAAGCCACCTGTAGAGTCCCAATGTCTAGCGGTCGGTTATGATATGTATGGCTTTAGCTTAAGAACTCAATTGTATCTATTGGGTCTCTTATTTGACAGAGTTATCTTTTGGTTTCTAAAGCTTATAGTGTAAGCCTTTCTTAATAGGGAATAAGTGAGCACTAGAACTTGGTGTTAGGAGAGGAACCTTGAGATTTGGGAAAGATGGAAGCTTAACCGAAGATGTGTTACCCTTCGAGGGAAGTAGTATATAGACTAGCACTAAGCTCTACCTTTTCAAGGGTTTACGATGCTTTTCATGTATCAATCCTTCTAAAATATCATTTAGATCGCTCGCATATATTGGATTACAAAGCTCTCGAAGGCAATGAGGATACCACCTAAGTTGAAGAACCAACCCGGATACTAGGGTTCAAAGAATGGGTTCTATGAAACCAAAAGATTTCACTAGTAAGAATTTACTTGAAATATCATGGGTTTGACAAAACTAGTTGGGAAAGGAAAAATGATGATAGAGGAACACCCTCAAAATCAAGGTGTGAATTTCGAGGATAAATTCCTTCATAGGGAGGGAGGATATAATGCCCCAAATCTCCTTATTATTTTTATGCTAATTATATACATGATTAATTGTTTATGTTCTTAGTTAAGCATTCGATTATTTAGTTAGAATTTCTTATGTGACTAATGAAGAACTCATTATGTTTGTGGTGTTAACCTTAACTAGGCCTCCTTAAATCTAATAGAATTGATAAGATTTTGTAGGGACTACTATGCTATAAATGTGTTGAGCAATAATTAGCCTAAGTTAGCACTTAGCACAACCCAAACATTTTTTAGATAGATGTCACACATGCACACACTTTTCAAAGAGGAAATGCAACCTCAAGCTAACATTTGCCAAGTACCTAATGCATCCAGGACACTTGTCACAAATGTCCATAAGGGTGAAGGAGGAAGCGACACATCATGCTACACTAGTCACTTGTCACACATGCGCACAAGAATGAGGGAGGAAGCAACACATCGTGCTAACACTTCTCCCTCATGCACAAAAAGATGAGGGAGAAAGTGACACATCATGTTAACACTTGACACCTTTTGAATAAATCTAAGACACTTGTCTTGCATGCACTTAAGATAAGGGAGGAGGTGATACCTCGTACTAACATGTGGCGCATGATTAGCCTTCTTATAGATTACATGCAATAGTTTGTGTAACGATCCAGTAAAATCCTTTTTTAAATATTTTATATTATACATTGGGTGTCCATTATTTTGATGAATAATTTTCTTTTAGAAATATTTTTTTGAAGTATTGTTTTATAGAAATTATTCTTCAAAAGTATTTTTTTTTATTTGCGAACAAATGAGCATTTACTGCATAAATTTTTAGAAAATATTATAAATTCCAAATATCCTTAAAATTTTCTACATTTACTCTTTCTAAACTCCCAGAATTATTTAATAAATTATTTTCAACTTTTACCTATTTTCCGAGAAATTTTATTAGTTTTCGAAAAACATTGTCTTAAGTTCTTAATTTGAAATCTAATTTTTAAAATGCTTAATTATTATCAAAAAAATGAAAATAATAATATATATAAATATTTTAGATTTTATTTGACTTATAAAAATTAATTTTCGAATTTTTAGAATTTTATTTCTATTTTTGGGCAATTTTCGAAAAAGGGGCAAAACAAGGGGTATTTTGGTCTTTTCACTTCTCCAACCCCAAATTTCGGTTTTGCTGAGACATATACAATAAAAATACTTAATAAATAAGAGTTCTCAGATTTTATAGGTTTTGTTTGATTTTAGTTGATTTTATTCTATATTTTATAAAAATATCTCTACTAATACACTCTTGAAACCTAGCCTCATACACATATATAAATATATATTAGTGGTGATATACATAGCTACATATACACACACCCATACCCACATATATATGCATGGTGGTTAGTAAAGTGAGGTGTATGTATAACCAACCATGTATAATTGTATGGTAGATGTATTTAAATAAATATAATATGTAGATATTTGCCTCTAATACTTGGAAGATCAATACACAAAGCCTTATACACCTACAATCCTCATTTTTCAGCCCCATTTAGCCCCAAAACCGTGCCCTCCCTTGCTCACACCATCACTCTCTCATTTTCTCTCAAAACACTATCATTTTCTCTCAAAACACTACACTACTTGGAAGACACAAGGTAGGAACACTTCTTTATGCCTTAAGTAGAGGTTTTCTTCTTCTTTCTTGTGAAGAATAGGCAAGCTTCCATACTCTTGTGCCCAAGCAATGTAAAAGATCAAGCTTGAATGGCCTAGAGTGAGAGCTTTTGCCAAACATGCCTCCAAGTTGAGGATTTTAGTTATTTTGCCATATTCATGTTACTTTAAAGCTTTATGGTTAGTTTTTCATATTATAACTCTTCTTGGGAGGAATTTGAAGGATGGATAGACTTGTGAGCATGATCTTGAAGATATTATGTGAATAATATGCTTATTTGGAGTACTATGTGCTTATTATGCTTTATTGAAAATACTATGTGATTATTGTGCCCTTTTTGCAATAATATGAAATTCTTATGCCTTATTTGAGCTATTATGTGAGTTTTATGCTTTATATGAAGTAGTATGAGACCATGATACTTTATTTGAGCTATTAAGGGAATATCCTATGTTGTTCTTGAAAGTCTAAGTAAAGAAAGGTCCACATATCTATTATTTGATAAATAGAACTTTTACTATACTTTATACTATAGATTTATGCCTACTTTAGTCCTTACATATATATATATATAAACCTATTCAAAGTATTAGTAGGTGATTAGATGATTATATATATATATATATACATATTTAAAGTGTCATTATATAATCATTTAACTAATTTCATTATATGTTAATGATAGCCTATTTATATATATATATGGTTAGATGTACGTATAGATATAGGTTATTATAAACTACTTATATATATATATGTTACGTATATGTATATATAAATACTTATATTCATTTTATTAGTTTTATATGTATATGTAGATAATTCTTATCATATCTATATATATAGTTATCTATATTTTATATAGATATATATATATATGTAGTATTCATATATTTATATATCTTATATTTTAATCTATATAGTTATATATATTTATACTATTTATATTTTGATCTTTATATTCATATATTCATACTAGTTATATTTATATATTTATACTTATATTTTGTCTATTTGCATATTTTTGCTACTAGCTATTTACATATTTAACATTTCTAAGTAAATATGCTTAATAAGCAAATATAAAGCTTTCATTTATAAGTGTGGAGCTTACTTTACTAAACTATAATATAAACTTCCAAAGATTATGTGCATGTGTGAACAAATTGTAATTCTGTGAATGGGCCCATATCTGCTGGAATGGTCTGGGGGGTTTTCCACCGGGACATACTATTGAGTAGCCGGGAGAGTTCACACCCCTTCCATCTCCTAATCCCCCCTTGGGTAGACGGAGAGATCTACTCAAGAGAGAGGGTCGTAGGACAATACTAGGCGTATGCCCGGGATACGACCATTGGAGGATAAGGCTGGCGGGAGAAATGTGCAGGTTGTTATTTCAGCCCGGGTAGCTATAAGGGTCACTGTCAGGTAACAAAAGGTTGAAAGTGTGAAACTATATGTGTGCTATGTGTAACTAATGTGCACTTGACACCCGAGCACCTTATGTGCATAAAGAAATGTTTCTACTCAACGTATGTTGATTCCGTGTTACATAATGATTTAGATGCTTCCGAAGCTAGCCTTTACGACGATGAGGAGGAGGAACCTTTTGAAGCGTTTTAATAGGAAGGAAGATGTAGGATTTCCGCTGCGTACTTTTATTTTGTGGTTTTCGCATTTACTATGTAGATACATTAGAACTAGCAAGTCGATAGTCTCCTTTATTCGATGTACCTTTATGTTATGTAATATAGCCTAGTACGTCTTGTAATTAACAATTTATGCATGTATGTAAATACTAATGATAATAATAATCATAATAATGACAATAATACTAATAATAATAATATAATAATAATAAAGAGTTTTTGGGGTCGTCATAGTTTGCCTCATATAGCACTTAGCTCCTAGTACTCTGACTGGCGATTGGCTTTAATCACTTGCAATATGTCACATAAGTCGCATTTTTACCTTTCTTGTCTAGATGCTCATCTTATATCTCCTATATACACACTGATATCATAATTCTCACCTTATTCACCATGTTGGTCGTCACTCAAGTTAATGCCTAATTTTATGTGCCTTTTCACACATGGAACACTCCATCCATGTGTGGAGGAATTAGGACTATGGATGGCAAGAACATCTATTTGAATTTTATTTTGTAATTTGCAGCGAGTAACAATTTTATTTTTTAAAAAATAATTATATGGCTATGGTTTATATTTTTGGTAACCCACATATATCGGGTCTGGTTAAAATATTTTATTAAAACCGTCCAAATTGGACAGTGTACACCCCTAACACTCACCATCAATGTTCTGAAAATCGGACCGGACATCGAACCGGTGGCCTTACTGGTTACCGGTTCAACCGGTTCGACCGGTTTGACCACCGGTTCGACCGGTGTGACGTCATAAATATATAATAATTATTAAAATAATTTTTTATATAAAAAAATCATAAATACATAAAAAAAAATAGAGAAGGAAAACCTAAGAATAATAATAATAATAATAATAATAATAATAATAATAATAATAACCAAACAAGAAATTTACCTTACTATTTAATAAAAATTCAACTTATCATTCATCTTAAAAATCCAACTTATCATTCATCCCAAAGTTAAAAAGCTAACAAATATGAAATAACAATTAGCATGATAATTAAAAAATAAAACAAGACTTACATGAATAAAAATACAACTAGAAATAATAAAACTTTATATCAAAAAATAAAACTAGACTTACATGAATGCACTACAATTTTTGCCATAATAAAACTCATTTTACAGAATAATAAAAATTATAAGTCAAACTTTTACATTATAAATAAACAAAAACAAAATGCCATCAAAATCAAAGTAAATAATAGAAATAATTGATTCATTGGCTACAATCAATTAACCCACAAATGCCAAATGAATTAACCAACAAATCCCAAATCCTAATAAAAGACAAAGGGAAAACAGAAAAACAAAAACCAAAACTTACCTTACCAGCACCAGCAACAGGCGGACATCACGGCAAATGGCAACAGGTGGGTGGCACAGCAGCATACTGGACTTGAACGGCAGCGGGAGCGGCGAGGCGCGGCGGGGTCTGAACGGTAGCTGGAGTTTCGTTCTTAGAAGAAGAAAAATCAGAGGTATAGAGGGGACATTTTCAGATTTTAGTTTCACACTTCAATCTCAAAAATAGGGAATTTTTTTTTTTTAGCGACCCGCTGAACCGGTCCACAAACCGGTACCGGTTCGACCGGTTTTTCACTGGTTTTGACCGGTTCCAAGCGGGCTGAGTCACCTCCGGTTTTTGAAGGCAGTTCGGACCGGACCAGCTGCCGATCACCAGTTGAACTGGTCGAACCGGCCGGTCCGGTCCGGTTTTGAAAACATTGCTCACCATACAAAATCTGTGTCAAGCGAAAGGAGTCAAAGGACTACCTACTTGCCAAGTGTGCTCCCCAATACAGGTCTCTGATTTTGAAGGAGTACGAAAATAATAATTTGACACAAAAGCCTTTAAACAGTTGAACAAAGCTTGTCTCACAAGAAAACAACCAGCGACACACCTGATTGAGTCATCCAATCTAAAACAAGAAATTTCTTTCACAAACGGCATTGTATCTTTCTTCTATCACATGAGTAGGAGTCCCACTTGAAGACGAAGTCGTATGCTAACTCATGAGTGCCTCAAGATGCTGTTGTTTATCCCCAACTTATTAATCGCATCACCTAGCCCCAAACGTTCTCGTTCAATTCTAAAATAACAAAAAGAAAAAAAAAAGGATTGAAAGTAGTCCAATCAAACAACATCATTTGCTTAGTCTAGTAATTAGCTGCTTAAACACTACACAATTTTTGGGTCCATCCAATTAAACCCCCTCGCCTACCCAACCAATCTAAAGATAGACATGCCCATATGTCAACCCGATAGATATCGGTCAACCGGGGTATTGTAGCAATAGAAAGTAGAGTAATATACATGCGTTTGGTTGTAAATTTACAAATTGTACAAGTTTATATCATATGAGTTATTGTGACTTATTAACTACAATACTTTTAGTTCTTTAATTTGACTTTCAATTTATTATTTATTTGACCCAGTTAAATATTTCATCTTTGATAATCTACGATTACTTTCATTTATGGGTTGATAATATATTATTAATATGAATGAAACATAGTACATTATTTTCTACAAACGTGTACATTTTTTGATGGGATACAAAAGAGGGTAATTAATTTGAAATGTTGTTTGCCTTTTAAATGTGAGAGTACCTTTCTTGGAAAAAAATTGAATTGACCCGTGAAATTTGACACTGTTGATCATGGACGTTTTCAAAAAAGAAAAAGAAAATGAAAAAAGAAAAAAGAAAAAGAAAATTACAATATATATGCACTCATCGTGTGGTTAGTGTAGTGCCATTGTGGTTAAACCTAATTTAAACTAGAAAATTTTCTTATTTTAAATATCTATATCTCCTATATCTGTTATATTTCCCACACTTTTGTGGGGTATTGCACCAACAAAAGTCACAATAGAAAAAAAATTTATAAATCACATATGGAATGGAAAATACACATATTCATCCAATTAAGTGGCCAAGACTCTATTTTTCATAATCATCCAATGAGTAAAAAACTCACCGTGCAGATTGCGCACGGATATAATACTAGTAATATTTTATAAGGAAAGAGTCTTTACGGACTCTAAGTGACAATCTTTACACGATGTTATACCTTTTTCAAAGTCCCAATATTGCTCTTCAAAAATTGTATTTAAAGTTTTAATTGGAAGGCTAAATTTGAGATTTTGCTTGCATGTAACCACTGTCAACCACGCAAACTGTTCATATACGCGAAACTTATTCTTCTCAAATCTCATGTTCATAGATCTCATAACACAATTCAACTTCTTCTTTCGAATCTTAAACCGGTTGATACAAATTTCTCTTTAAATCTTCTCTTCCTCACTCACACCGTCTCTCACGCCCATATTACAAACACTTTTGACGTTCGAAGGTACTCTCTTTTCCTCCTTTTTTTATGCCATACTTTTTTATTAATTTTTATTTTCTTCGTGTAGAATTTTGAAATTGAGCTCTTTGTTTCTACCCCTCTTCTCTTTTTTCTTTATGTAGAGAACTGCAAAATTTTGCTTAATATATCACCCAAATATATAGATTTTGCGGTGTTTGGAAACCCACCCAAATAAATATATCACACATAAGTTAATGTATAACGCTTAATGGTATCTCCATAATTAACTTTTGGATGTTGTTCAAAATTTTAAGTTGTTTTTCTAATGTTTTTCTGTTTGGTTAAATGCCCATGCAAGTATACGTGTGCCGATAAAGTAAAAGGTGATGAGAAAGAATGTCATATCTCACATAGACTAGTTTAATTATATTACTAAGTACCAGAGTTTTACCCTAGCTACAAGTTAAGAGAATTAACCAAAGATAGTTAATTATGAAAATTAAAAGCAACTAAACTAAAGAAGTTAAATAGGCTATGATTAAATTCAATGACTAAAGAGTTAGGATTACGATTTCTACTTTTATGATCCTCGATTACTCAATTTACAAGCTATTCCAATACCTTAGAAAACTTATGTAATTGTGAGTTTCTGTCGAATTGCCCGTATTCTATTATTGCCCTATATGTCTATGGCTAGCAAAATCATAATAAAGCATTCAGATCCACTTTATGGGGTATATATGGGATGCCTGTATTACAAATGAATCAATATGAATGCACACAAAAAAAAATTGAACATGCATTATTCAATTTATGTTCGATCCTATTTTGCCTCCTTTAAGGATTAACTGGAGGTCCTATGGAGTAGTTGATAACCGGTCAATTGAGAATTAAAATTCAAATTGAATAGTTGAAATAAAACTAGCAAACATTCATAAAAAAAAAGGGCAATTGACACAGATTCACATAATAAGTACTTCCATTGTAATGCTAACAAGATGTTTAGTTGTGCACAGTGAAACAAAACACCATAAAAACGATTAGATTCATTGATACAATCAAACCACAACAGAGAAAGAGAAAAACTCAATGTCAATTTGTGGTGTTGCTCCTTGTTCTTCAATCTTCTTCTCCGATGATCTTCTTGAAAGGGAAAAAAACATTGAAATTTAGATCTAACACTCGGAAAAACTAGAGAGAAAATATACTTAATCCCTAATAATATCGGCCCAAAATCCTTTCATAATTACAGTTCTAATAAAAAACGGAAAAGTTTTAAGTTGCTGAGGTGGTTGTGCCTATTTTTAAGGCACTTGCAATTATCACATAAATGTATTTTCAGAGTCACTATAAAAAGTCACAAAAAAAATTATAATATTAATAATTCTTAAATACATTTGTGCCTCAATAGTCACCTTTGTGACAAAACTACATGTGCCTCAACAGTCACCTTTGTGACACTTTTCATGCCTTATAAATAATGAGTTTTGTTTCACTACTAGAAAAACTGTTTTTAGTGACGGATTCTGTGACCGATTTTGGCTTAAATCAGTTACAAAAATAGATCTATGACTGAATTTGTGATCGAAAAAATCAGTCACGAAAACCTTCGTCACAGTTTTTGGTGGCCAAATCTGTGACTGACTATTTTGTGACCGACTTTGTGACTGAAGTGTTAGTCACAGAAAAAAAATAATAGTGACTGAAATTTCGGTCACAGATTAAATTAATAGTGACCGAATTTTCGGTCACAGATCCGCTAGGTTGAGGTGAGGGTTTCAAACCACTACACCACTTATCCTCTTTGTGCATGAAATGATTTTGCTTATAGTTAAAATATATTTGTGTGATATTCAAAATTTAAATTATCTAAATAAATTTCATTAAAATTTTATCAATTTTTGAAAATTTAGTAGTTTTACTGATTTTACATTTACCTTGACTTTATCAAAATTTAGTAGTTTTGTTTGTGCACAAATTCTTATTTGTGAATTATCAGGAAACCAAACTTTAGAGAAACATTTTCATACTTTTGGTTTGAGAAAAGACATCTTATTTGAGTTTGTGCAGAGTACAAGATTTTGCAGGAGTTATTATTGTTATTATTATTATTATTATTATTATTATTATTATTATTATTATTATTATTATTCAATACCGAGTAATTAACAAAGCAATGGGTAATAATCACAGCTTTGTAATTTTTTTTTCTTTATTTTTAAATCTATTTTCCTTTTTCTTTTAATTTTTAACCTAAATTATTTTCAAGGATATTTTTGATAAAAATATATAGTATAAGCCATATAATTATCTAACGTGTACAAATATAACAATAATTTTTTAATAAAAGGCATTAGTTGAAACTGAGCATGCAATTTAACGAAGAAATCTAAGCTAATAAAAGTGACTTCACAGCTGCTAATTAGGGCCTAACTAACTACTTAAATATCAAATATGTTTTAATTAACTCCCATTAAGCTTCATTATACATTGGTTTAATTATATCAGAAAAAAAAATCGAAGATTGCATTTTTTAATGAATTTAATTAAATTATACAAATTAATAATACACATAAAATAAGCACAATACAAAAAATTAAAATTTTCATGTATAAAGATAACAACAATAATTTTCCTTAAACAAGATAGATTTTTGTGACCAATTATTCGGTCACAAATATCTTCCTTAAACTTAGACTTTAGTGACCGAATATTCGGTCACAATTTTTCTTAAAGAAGATAGATTTTTGTGACCGATTATTCGGTCACAAATATCTTCCTTGAACTTAGACTTTAGTGACCGAATATTCGGTCACAATTTTCCTTAAAGAAGATAGATTTTTGTGACCGAATAATCGGTCACAAATTTCTTCTTTGAAATAAGAATTAGTGATCGAATTATCGGTCACCAATTCCTACCTTGCACTTATAGTTTGGTGGCCGGATATTCGGTCACCAAATTCCTTAAAGAAGATAGAAATTTGTGACCAATAATTCGGTTACAATTTTCTTATTTGAACTAAGAATTAGTGACCGATAGTTCAGTCATAAAGTTGCTGTAACATTAATAAATTTCTTTTTGTCATTTTTTTTAAAAAAAAGCTACAGTAATTTAAATATAAGTAAATTATAAATTATTTTTTATTTTTTTGTAGCTGAAATTTCTATTTTAGTGACCGATTTGGTAGTCACGAAGAGATTTTCATTCTTCTGTAAAATCGGTCATAAAAACGGTCACAACTCTCCATTTTTTGTGATTGAATGTGTTCAGTCACAAAATTCAGTCACAAAAATAGTTTTTCTAGTAGTGTTTTTCATTAAAAAAATAATGAATTTTGTTTTAGTAGTGAATTACAAGCAAAATAAAAGGCTAAATTATGCTTAATTAGGTAAGCCACGCCAACTTACCTATAAGGCGGAGGTTTGATCATTTTAAATTCATAAATTGATGACTACCATGGGCAGGGGGGGGGGGTATGGCATTGCAGGATCAAATGCTACTCTTTCCATCCCAAATTTTTGTATCATATAATTTGCTTGACTAGAAATTAATTTCTTACATTCAAAGTTTTTTAAAATTGTGATCGAGAGTTTGTTATTTTATTTTACATTATTATTTTAAATACGCAGATGTTTGGGGAATAAAAAAATCATTTTAAAAATTTCAAAGTCTTTTTGGATGACCCGTGTTATAACTTTGGTCCACCCCCCAACCAATTACAGGAACTTTCGTAAAATTAATATCATAAATGAGTTGCTATGAAATGATGATTATGTGACAGTTAAGAAAAGAGTAATTTAAACATTGTTTGTTGATACGTCACATCAAACTTTTATTAATTGGACGGACAAAATCTTAAAATAAAAGAATGAAAGGTGTAATACCGTGTAAACGTGAGTGGTGAGCCCCCACCCTTCATTTTCGCAGCACTAATTGTGCTATATTTTTTTCTTTTTCTAACTTACCTCACACGGAACACTTAGAAAAAGGAATATGATACCATTATGTCAATGTCGACAACCAAATCCTATTCACACACACACAATTTCCATTTGAAAAATATATATTTTAACATAAACGGACTATATGTTTACTAATTTGCAGGGAACAAAAATTATGTTTAATTTAATCTATTTGTAAATTATTCATATACCCAGCCCAATCGAGCTTCCTTCGCTTCCCCCTTCTATCTGTCTCTCTCTCTATATATACATACACAATATATACACACATACATGTGTGTGTGTGTGTGCGTGTGCGTACGCATATGTACGCACTCATGGGTATATGATTTGGTATATATAGAAGATAACCTTACCTATATATGCAATTATCATCTCTCTCTCTCTCTCTCTTCTTTTATATTAAGCATGGGAACAAATGATGATGGAGGTTCACCTTCAGTGCGTGTCCCCGAGTGCTGTATGTGTGGAGATTATGGTCTATCTTCTGAGCTCTTCAGATGTAAAGCCTGTCGACTTCGATTGCAGCACAAGTAAGATAGATTGATATATTATACTCATATATACTCTTTTTTTTTTTGGGTAAAATACTCATACATACTCATTGAATTAATGTTCAATTGAGTACATACATAGTTATAAATTTTGACCGATACTGACCCTAAGGGTATTCGTACATACACTGTACATCATGCGATCTTAAATTTTTTTAAGTCGTAGAGAAGACAGTATCTGACCGTTTTATGATCAGGCCAATAAGTGATACATAGCTTCTTCCAAAGTTTTTTTTCATAATAGGAACTTTATGTTTCCATATGTATTAATATATACATATATGCGTGTGTTTAAGTGAATTGTGAAGTATTTAATAACAATAGGGAAAATTGCATTTTTTGATTTCATCCCAAAGAGCGTGTTAAGTCAAATAATATATGAATTTTCTCATTTTTGGCTCTACAAAGAATTTTTCCTTCAAATAATTAACCGCGGTAGTAGATAACCCTTGATTTAGAGATAACATAATCCTAACCGTGGATTTAGAGAGAGGAAAAAATGTGTCCTTGATTTTCACAAATAGAGAATGATTTAGAAATATATTTAGTGAAAATCTCACTAAACTTCTTCCCGTATCTAAACTCGTCCTAGAAAGAGTAGTGATGCATCTACTAACAACCATGTGCATTTCACGTGTGCTTTTTTTTTTGTTAAATATTTGACACAAATTTTTTCTTGGGATCAAAAGTGAAAATTAGTATGTTATGGGACTCAATATGGAAAGATCATAATGTTTGGAACTCAATTTGAAAATGACCTAGTTTGTACGACGAAAAGGCTGATTTTTCCAATAAGAATACAATGATAATATTATAAGGTGAATTTTCACATTATCGTGTATGATATGACGGTGTTATCATGTATGATATGACGGTGATCATTAACTTAAATATAAATACAAGTAGCACGACATGAGCCTATGGGCTATATATACGTACTTTTTCATCAGAAATATTGTCCGACTGCTCAAATTACAAATGACGTTGCAGATATTGTAGCAATCAGTACCCAAAAGCTGAATCCTATAACATCTGCAATTGGTGTCTTATTAGCGAAAAGGATGGGAAGAAACGAGAAAGGAAAATTGCAACAACCTCCCCTAATTCCTCATCAATATCTCACAAAAATAAGAGGGTCTTGGGGGATAATCATGTTTATGGAGGAGGTCTAAAGGACATAAACATTACAAGGAGCAACCAAATGATCTGCAAGAAGCAAAATAAGTTCCTGATGGTCGATCGATCCGGCCTAGCGGCCGGAAAGAAGAGTATCGCAAGTGATCGTGGTGGGATAGGTGATAATAGGGTTATTAGGAGGACAAGATCAGAGGAGATATCAAATAGCAGTGGGATTATCATAAAACACGTTTTTAGAAATAAGGTGAGAAGGTATAAGCTTTTGGATGATGTTTCAAGCTAACATATCAACAAAGAAATGTTCAAATTTTGCCCTATAAGGATCCCTTATGATGACGATTGACTATGAGCACTAATTTATTTTTCTTTTCTTTTTTTATGTCTTATAGAAAAAAAAAGAAAGAAAATGATTCAAATATATGTGATCGATTATTATGTACCAAATATCCTAATTTATCTTATAAATAATAGTTGTTCTCCTTCCTCCCTGTTTTCTTCATAAACAATTGTTTGCGCTATAACTTTCTTGTTCGTTTATAATATATATATATATATATATATATATATATATTTCGTCTGAACGGAAATTGAGGAAAAAGAATTTGGTATTGGGAATTGACAAGAAACCACAACCGAACTGTTGCCATAATTTAAAATATGCTAAAGGGACAAAATAGCTATTTCCTAACCATTTGTAACTCATCGCCTCATCTCTTTTTGGGTAATCATAATTTATTTCCTATAAATCGGAACTTCTGAACCAACCAAAAAAAAAAAAAAAAAGAAAATCAAGTCATTGTCGGACCGTCTTTTTTATTTTGATGGGAATTGTCGGACCATCTTTTAACGGTTAGGATCTTCTATTACATAATCGTATTGCATCTGCTATTACACTTACATGCCATATATATTGGTGAGCGGTCGAAATAAGGAAAGAGAAAAACTAATGATATGTAAAAAAAAATATAAAGATTCTCTTTCCTTATCTCGACCGCTCATCAATAAGCGTGGTGTGTATTGATAAGTGTAACAAAAGATGTAACACTATTATGTAACAGAAGATCCGAATTGATCTTTTAAGCATAGAAAAAATTACTAAAAAGAATCCTTAGAAGTAATATTCTTATCCATTCATGAACAAATATCAATCTAAAAGACTCATTCGCCAATGTTTCGATCAAAATTTTCAATCATTGACTTTTACCCCCTTTTGTTTTGGGGGGGGGGGGGTAAAAGTCAATAAAAAGAATCCTTAAAAGCAATTTTTCTTTTTTAAGAAGAAACCGGCTCATGCCCGCCGTAGGGTTTTCTGAGGGGACCCCACCCCTATATTAATCAATAAAAATGAATTACAAAGGGAAGTTCGTAAAATACATGAGCAAATTAACAAAAAGCCTATTGTACCGTAAATAAGGAGCACTACTCTCTTTACAACAAAAATGAGTTAAATTAAAGCATAAATTAGGAGTACAACTCCTATTACAAGAAGAAAAATACTCTAAATAAACCTGCAAAAATAAGTGGGAACAAAGGCCAAAATATTGAACTGCCAAGAAACGCTGAATAAGATATTCATCCTTATGATGAATGATGTAGCTCGTGGGCCAAGTATTAATAGAGCCATTCTTGCAAAAGCAGCAGCCAAAAATATAATTAATAACACCAATCATCTCAAAATAAACCAAAAGCGGCAGCCTAACTCTCCCATGCAAAAAATCCCCTGCTCTTGGAAAATTACGATTACCGCTTGGAAAGTTTTAGAGACGTCAAAGTCTCTCCAAAACAGCAAGCCACTGCCTCCCACTGCTGCACCAGAAACAGCAGCAACAGTAAGATGCAGCAACACTTCTGTTTGTGCACAGAAGGCCTAGGTAGCATGTTTCGAAAATTACAATTACCCCCCTGGCAGGTTTGCTGGACAAAATTCTCCCTCCAACAACAAGAGCAGTCCAAGACGCCACAAAGCAACATCAAAGAAACCACCAAAAACCACGCACCATCAACATGGAAGTGATCAAGCAAAGGAAAACACTAGAAATAGAACTCATACACAAATACAACATGCCAAACCATAATGAAACGGAGCAATTATTTAAATCTAAAGTTAGGGAGACCACACTTATCCATCTTAAGCAGTCCATGAATTGACCCTTAAATTTGTTTCCCCTCCAAGACCGCAGAAGTCAGCGCATCGCAAGCCAAGTTAGCCATATAATCGGCAACCTTGTTTCCCTCACGATATATGTGAGAAAACCAAACATTGGCTTTGGTTCTGAGCTCTTGAATCCCCATAAGAAGATGTGAGGGCTTCCAGTTGGTGATGTTGGACTGAATGAGGTGTAAAATAGAAGAGGCATCAATCTCCACCCAAACTCTTTGGAAGCCACGTTCACAACACAACTGCAACCTTTGCTTGACAGCGTATAATTCAGCATAAGCATTAGATTGATGACCGAAAAAAGAGTAGAAGCAGCAGATCACCTCCCCAAAACAATCACGAATGACTCCTCCTGCACCCGCAACCCCCGGGTTGCCTCTAGACGCCCCATCCGTATTGAGCTTAACCCATCCAATGTTCGGTTTGAGCCAATAGACAATACGAGGCAGGCTCGGTTGCTGAGCAGAAATATTAAATTTCCCTTAATGCTTGTTGTCGCTCGATTTTTCCAATGGTTGAGCTGAGTGGCAACATTAACTGTGTCAATAGCAGGGATATCAAAGATCTCTGTAAAGAATGCCCAAATATCCCTAACTTTAGGGCTTTTAAGAAAGAGGTGTTGAGCATCCTCAACACTATCCCCACAACAATAGCATCTAGAAACCATGATAATCCCCTTCTTCTGCAATCTTGTGTGGATAGGTATCCAGCTATTGAGAAGGCGCCAAATAAAGACAGAGACAGTTGGTTTGATCTGTTTAGTCCAAGCATGCGCTAAGAGCCCATGGTGTTCCCGAGTAGCACGAATGGCTTCAAACGCGGACTTCATAGTAAATCTGCCCAGAGGGGAGGCTTTCCAAGTCAAGATATCGTCATTACCAAGAGAGATAGGGACTTGATCAATATGGTGAACTAACTGAGATGGGAGGAAAGACCTCAACTTGTTGTAATCCCACCTCCCGCCAGTCCAATAAGCGTTAACTAGTTCTAGCCTACAAACTGGCCTGTTTAACAAGATAGAAAGCGGAGCTTCACCCATCCAACAGTCATACCAAAAGGAGCAATCTCCCCGGCCTAAAATCCAAAAGAAATGAGCCTCTGCCGCCGCACGAATACTCACCAAACGCCTCCATACATTAGAGTGTTTTGGGTGAGAAGGTGCATGAAAGGGGAAAAACCACTTGACGTACTTCTCCCTCATGTATTTCGCCCACAGAGATGATTGCTTTCGAAAATTCCACCAAATTTTCCATAAGAAGGCCTCAATAACTTCAGCAAGTTTTCTGACATTTAATCCACCCTCTTCATATGGATAGCAGACATTCGGCCAAGAAGTCCAATGGATCTTTTTTTGCTGGCCATAGTCACCCTAGAAGAATTTATTGAGAAGCTTGTCAATCTTGCTTAGAATAGATTGAGGAGGTTGTAGCACTTGGAGGATGTACAACGGCATAGAGTTCAGAACACTTTGAATCAAGAGAAGTCGCCCCCCATAGGAAAGAGCTGTTTTCTCCCAACCAACAATTTTGTTCCTGATCTTATCCAATATAGCAGCATAAAGAAAGGTTTTCTTATTTCCAACATACAATGGAGCCCCAAGATAAGTGATTAGCAGTGAGGTCATAGTAAATTCGGTGGCCATCTGGATGTAATGCTTTTGCACTCTGTTACAATGTTTGCTCACCACGCAACGGCTCTTGGAGCAACTAATAAGCTGCCCAGAAACAACTTCATATCTTCACAACAAATCCATCAATGCAACAATATTTCCATCCGAGGACTTAGCAAAAATAATAATGTCATCAGTATATGCCAAATGGGAAATCACCTGCCGGGAATCCCCATCATATTTGAGTGAGGGAATACGCTGAAAGAGAGAATCCAGACTCCTTGAAAGCCATTCGGCTGTGATAATAAATAGAGCCGGGGAGAGGGGATCCCCTTATCTAAGACGACGGGAAGACTCAAAGAAACCAGTAGTGGAACCATTTACAAGCACATAAAAGAAACAGCTTTGAACACATCTCCGTATCATAGAAATCCATTTCTCGAAAAACCCCATACTTTCCAGAACATGGAAGAGAAACGGCCATTGAAGCCTGTCATATGCTTTGGCCATGTCCAGTTTAAGGATAAGCTTGTCACCTTGACCTTTCACATTTAGGGAATGGACTAACTCTTGTGCTAAAAGGATGTTATCTTGAATTGATTGTCTAGTAACAAAACCACTCTGAGCCGCGGAGATCAAATTTGGCAAGACTTGGCTCAACCTCTTATAGATGAGTTTAGAGATGATCTTATTGGTGACGTTACATAGACTGATCGGTCTATAATCCGCCCAAGAGGAGGTTGTGTTGGTCTTGGGAATAAGCACTAAAGTAGTAGCTTTGAACCCTTTAGGCATTTGGGTCCCATTAAAGAAATCCAGAATTGCCTCAAAAATGTCCTGCCCCACTATATCCCAGCATATCTGAAAGAAAAGAGAAGTATATTCGTCTGGCCCAGCCACACTATCGGGACTGATATCAAACACAACTTCCTTCACCTCGTCCAGAGTCGGTGTGACACAGAGATTATCAGAGTCTGACTTCGAAATAGGTTTAGGAATACAAGCAAAGTCATCCGGTAGAATCTCATCCTCCCCCGAACTCAAAAGCTTCTGGAAAAAGGCCACAGCTGATTGTTTAATGTGTGGATGGTTGTCCGTGCTCATTTCTTTTTAACCAGTGAGTGAAAGAATTTAGTGTTGCGCTCCCCTTCCGCTGCCCACTTACAGGCAACTTTTTGCTTCCAATAGCTCTCTTGCATTGCTAAAGATTTGGTGAGTTCTGCACTTGATCTGTTCAAGTTGATTAAGTTGTGTTCTGAGGGATCTTGCTCGAAAAGACACTCGTAATTCTGAACAACAACCTCCTTAGCAGCCACAGCATCAAAAATATTACCAAAAACATGCTTATTCCACCATTTCAGGCGTTGTTTGAGTCGGCCAAGCTTGCGTTGAAGTTTCACCATCCTTGTTTCTTCGATAGGTAAATTCCAGTTCCGCTGTACTTCCTCCAGAAATCCATGGTGGTGACACCACATGTGTAGAAATCGAAATGAGGATGGCCCTTTGAAAGCATTATTCTCCAAATGAATCATCAATGGGACATGATCAGATTTGTGTCGAGATAGGTGACATACTCGGGTGGTCGAGAATAGGTCAGCCCACTCGTTAGAAAGTAGCCCCCTATCCAGTCTCTTCCATTTCCTCTTCTTGTCCATCCATGTAAACTGACTTCTGATGCAGCCCGTATCTTGAAGCTCACAGTCTTGTACAAAGTCTGCAAATTCTTCAATATCCCCCAATCTTGGAGTAGCACAACCTTTCGTCTCGGAAATAGCCAGAACTGTATTAAAATCCCCAGCCACAAACCAAGGGTAGGAGGTGCAAATATTTCTCAATCTGTCCCATAACTCGCGCCGTTCCCACCTCGAGCATTTGGCATAAACAAAGGAACAAAAAAATAACTTAGCCACTGATGAATGGGAGACTTCAATATGGAAAAATTGTTCATGATTCTCAAGTATAGTGATACAAGTGCTAAAATCAGAGAATACCCAAATCTGATTGGCCACATTTGAAACAACTTGCTCAAGACCAAATCTACAAGTCATAAAGCTAGCATCTAGACGAGTCATAGGCTCAAGGATCACAAGAATATTTAACTTATTCTTTTTCCTCAAGCGATATAAATAACATTGGGTATTTGAATTGGCAATACCTCTAATATTCCACACCATTATGTTTAAATTCATTAATTATTGATGAAGAGAATACCTTCCTTAGTGGGTTTACTTTTGTTTCTGGTTTGTCTCCGAATTCGAGGTGGTACCTCAGGTTATTTGAATGTATTTTTCCTCTGTGCATATTCTGAGTCTTGAAGGCATGCGTCATCTACTGATCCTCCCCTTTTATGTAACGCGGCAGTTCTAGCCTCGTCAAAGACTAAAAGTTGCATAGGGTATGAGCATTGGTGTTAACTGGGATAATAGAATCATCATCACCGGCAACATTTAGAAAACATGGGCCCCTGCTCTCATAAAATGAAGGCCGCTCTACTTGAGAACCAAAGACAACCCCTTCTTTACCCGCCAAACGAGCGCACCCGAAGTGGCAAGAGTCAGTTGGGGGAGCTAAATTCCCATCCTCCATGCTGGGTGAATCCCTTCCCAATGCACGAGGCGAAACCACAGGTTTAACACTCTCCGTTTGATCTGCCAAGTGAGCGCACCCAACATGGCAAAAGAACCATGGGAGAGGCCATTACCCCATCAAATTGTATATTATTAGCACATGTTTCAACACGAGCATTCTGAAGACTCTCATTAGGTTCGTTGGAGGGAACATCTTGACATAACAAATTGTGATCGGGAGTAGTTGGAGGCAGGTGGTGGTGGTCACCTTGAGTAGTGAGACTTGTTGGAAGTGAGGGCTGATTAATGCCTTGCGTGGGGCAAGGGCCAGCAACTGACTGTTGAAGCTGAAATGAGCCTAAATCTGGAGCAGTGGCAGCTTCTTTCTCAATGTCCGGTACTGCCTCATTTTCAGTTAGGATTCCATCTTGGGGCTGAACGGCAACGTGTTGATTGGTTAAATTCTGGATGGGAGCAGCTGAAACACTGAGGCGATTATCCCCTTGAGTGGGTATAACAATTGCAAGAAGAGGGGCAACAAGAACCGGAGCAACAGCTGAACTTTTGGCAGCAGTGTTATCCACTTCCATCACATCCTCTTCGTTAATATTTTCCAGGGCTACAAAGGGATTCGTTTTACCGATTGCTGGGATTGTGCTTGGTCCTTTCGGCACTTTATTCACCTTCTCTTTACATATGTCCAAACGTTGTCTTCTAATATTCGAAACAATCCGCCATTGTTGAGGAGCTGTCTCATTGGCATTTTGTCGAGCATGTGGGGGGTTTGTGGTTATATTTCATTTTTTTCCTCTTGGACATTTTGTCAAACACCTACTGGTCTCTGATCTTGAATTGTTGTTTTGCATTCATTCTTGGAGTGAAAACCACGACAGGATTCACAATAATGGGGGATAGGGCCATAGGATACCTTTTGTAAGATATCAGTGCCACCATACTCAACCAGAAGCATCTCATCCATTAGTTGTAGGACATCGATTTCTACCAAAATGCGCGCTATACTCAGTCGAGTATGGTCCGACGTGGGCTCGTCCATACGCAGCGGCGTCCCAAGCAAATCAGCGAGCTCCAGATGCAGCGATCGTTGGCAAGATGCGACTTGAGCTTGTGGAATTCGACCCAAATCGGCACAATCGAAGATTCAACGTCGGGGTCGAAATCGGCTGTGTACTTGAGGATGCGCATCGTGAAACCATGAAAGTCCAAGATCTTTCTCTACAACCGATTGTAATCTTCAGGTTTTGAGAGGACGATTAAGCAGTGTTTTTCATCAATAATCCCAAACTGATAAACACCGTTAAGTTTGAGATTACGGAACAGAATTCTGACAGTCTTCCAAGAAGGGCCCCACATGGGAATTTACCCACAAGAGCATATTGATATGGCTTCATCAACATTTCACAATCTTCAGTTGAGAGTTTAAGGGCCTTCAATCCATTTTTCCATGTAGCAATGCCCATCGGTCCGAAGGCATTATAGAAGAACTTTTTTTGAACACGAGAAGAAACCTCAGAGAAGAGTCCAGTTGCGGGGTTGGTGACCTCAGCGAAGGTCCGATACGGCGGGAGAGGGAGCAGCGGCCGCTTATCCAGTGGTTTTTGGTGGCTGCAGGCTAAAACACGGGAGGGAGTGACGGGTCAGACATTCCTTTTTCCCTCCACTGTCTTCAGTTTCGGTGAAAAAGCAAAGGAAGTCCCCTAAAAAAATTCCAGAAAATTTAATGGAGACACAATGATACATACATCAGATCTGTTGTAATTGAAAGTAAATTTTTGGATTGAGAAAGTGTATTGAGCAGGTATGTAGGAGAATTTGGTGAAGAGGTTGGAAGCGGAGGTGGCGCGGCTAGAGGCGCTTTCCGTCGGAGGATTGCAGGTTGCGGCGGAGGACGGTGGAGAAGCGGCGGTGACGGATCCGTCGATTGTGGTGTTGAAGGATCTGATTTCGCAGTATGTTAACAGAGTCACGAGCGCCGGGGAGAAGATTTGGGGACAATTGGGTCTGTTTCCCCCTTCGGTGTGAAAGTTCCGGATTTCTCAGCTTTTTCTTCTCCTTCTTCGATCAGGTTTTTTTTTTTTGGCGCAAAATCACCTTGAGTTTCTTATACTAACTTTTTTGATGTTTAACTACAAATTAGTTTTTTAGTTACTTTAATTTAAACCTAGAATGTTTTTATTAACATGAATTTATGATGATTTTAATATTTTTTATTTATTTATATTTAAAAGTTCACGAAAAATATTTATCATAATTCATATATCGTAACATTTAAAAGAACTAGAAAGAAATATAATCAAAGTTGTTCTTATCAAAACCTTTAAAGGGCTTAAATAAACACTAAAAGAATACACCTCCTTCAATGACATCCATACACTATAAATTTAGTTTTAATGACGGATTTCATTTATACCAATTCCATCAATAAATGTCGCGTCTTACCATTGATTGTTTTCTTTAGTTATGTTTACATTGAATTCTGTCACTAATACATCACAAATACGTTAAATCTATAACTGAATCGCTCACAAGTTTCCCATTAGTAGAGGAGGTGCTTATTGTAGTGAAAAATAATTTATTGAAATTATTCCATTAAGTTTTGAATCTAAACGGTCATAGGCAATTCGCAATTTAGTCCAAAAATTATCTACTGGTCATTTAGAATGAAAGATTGATGGAATGGACTTTTAGGATTGAAAATTAATTTTATGAATTTTTCATATATAAAATTTCATCTGTATTTATCCCAAAGAATAAGATCGAGCATATATATAAACATAAGTTCTAGAGAACTTCTTTTCCCCCCTTTCCTTTTGTAGCTAGCAAGAATTATAAGAATAGTATATTTCTTCTTCTTCTTCTACTACTACTACTATTACTACTTTATCTGCATCCTTTCATGTCCCTTTTTGGTCTAAGAAAGTTTCCAAATGAAGCAACCTTTTTTTATTATAGCTTAAGTCCATAAATAAATTGTATTTTAATGTATATTTTGTAAGAACAAGAACTCAAACTCCATCACTGTTTTCTGTACAAAAAATGGTAGTCCTCTCTTATTTTGTAGTCCGTTTTCTAGAAGTTATGAAGGTGGGAGTTTATAGGGTGGTTAATTTAAAAAAAAAAAACGGTTCTCCCCAAAATGTACGCTGTCAATGTACGCTAATGTCAATTAACTTACATAGGAATCATAAAGAAAATGGACTTTAAAGCAGATTGATTAGTGTTGAAGTTGTATTGCTCCAATCGTACGATTTTATTTAACCTAATTAACGAAAATGCACGATTCGGGAAAAGTCAACTATAATTTTTAAATCCCTGGCCACGAATAAATCCGTGGCTGAATAATAAATTTATTTTTTTTTTTTAAAAAAAAGTTGGACATGGCCACGGATAAATCCGTGGTTAAGAAATAAATTTATTTTTCTTTTTTTTTTATGCAGATCCGTGGCCAATAAATAAAATTATTTTTTTTAAAAAATGCTTAGTGGCCAGTAATTAAATGTTTTTTTTTCAAATTTCAAATGGCTCGCTTAAATCTCACGGCCCGATATTACGGGCATTAAATTGTTTGAGCCATTTCAAAATTGCCAAATTTTCGTCACGGTTCTTATATTTCCCCTTCTTATGCGTTGAAAATTGCAGTTTGATCAACGAGGACACATTTTTCTCTTTCAGTATCATATACGAATGACTTCGTACCCCGGTGTCAATGTACGCTAATGTCAATTAACTTATGTAGGAATAATCAAAAAAATGGACTTTAGAACAGATTGATTAGTATTGAAGTTGTATTGCTTCAATCGTATGGTTCCGTCTAACCTAATTAACGACAACGCACAATTCGGCAAAAGCCAACTATAAATTTTGACCTCTGGCCACAGATAAATCCGTGGCCGAGTAATAAATTTAATTTTTTTTTTAAAAAAAGTTGGAATTGGCCACGAATAAATCCGTGGCCATGAAATAAATTTATTTCTCTGTTTTTTTTAAAGCAGAGCAGTCATGGATTTATCTGGGGCCAATAAATAAAATTAATTTTTTTTAAAAAAAGCGTAGTGGCCACGGATAAATCCGTGGCCAGTAATTAATTTTTTTTTAATTTTAAATAGTTCACCTAAATCGCGCGGCCCGACATTACGGGGCAAATTTTCGTCATGGTTCTTATATTTTCCTTTCTTATGCGTTGAAAATTGCAGTTTGATCAAACAGAACACGTTTTTCTCTTTCAGGATTATATACGAATGACATTGTACTCCGGTGTCAATGTACGCTAATGTCATTTAACTTATGTAGGAATCATCAAAAAAATGGACTTTAGAGTAGATTGATTAGTGTTGAGGTTGTATTGCTCCAATCGTACAGTTCCGTCTAACCTAATTTATGACGAAGCACGATTCGGGAAAATAATAAATTTAATTTTTTTTTAAAAAAAAGTTGGACTTGGCCACGGATAAGAAAAAAAAATTATTTTTCTTTTTTTTTTTATGCAGAGTGGCCACGGATTTATCCATGGCCAATAAATAAAATTATTTTTTTTTTAAAAATGCTTAGTGGCCACGGATTTATCCGTGGTCGGTAATTAATTTTTTTTTTAATTTTAAATGGCTCGTTTAAATCGCACTGCCCAACATTACGGGGCATTAAAAGGTTTGAGCCATTTCAAAATCGTCAAATTTTCGTCACGGTTCTTATATTTTCCCTTCTTACGCATTGAAAATTACAGTTTGATCAAGGAGAATACGTTTTTCTCTTTCAGTATTATATACGAATGACTTCTTACTCCAGTGTCAATGTACGCTAACGTTAATTAACTTATGTGCGAATCATCAAAAATATAGACTTTAGAGCAGATTGATTAGTGTTGAAGTTGTATTGCTCAAATCGTACAGTTCCGTCTAGCCTAATTAACGAAAATGCACGGTTCGGGAAAAGTCAACTATAAACCGTGGCCGAATAATAAATTTAATTTTTTTTAAAAAAAGTTGGACATGGCCATGGATAAATCCATGGCCAAAAAATAAATTTATTTTTCATTTTTTTTATGCAGAGTGGCCACAGATTTATTCATGGCCAATAAATAAAATTATTTTTTTAAAAAAATGCGTAGTGGCCACGGATTTATCCGTGGCCTGTAATTAAATTTTTTTTTAAATTTTAAATGGCTCGCTTAAATCATGTTGCCCAACATTACGGGGCATTAAAAGGTTTGAGTCATTTCAAAATCGTCAAATTTTCATCACGGTTTAATTTTTCTTTTTTGAAATCCCAAATGAATTAGTAACTTAATCGTACAAAATGCGATTACAAGTTTGAACAATATGTAAGTACTGTTTTTTATTAAAATAAAAAATGTATATATAATTGTTTGTTATAAATATTATGACGGTGTAATTATTTGTGTAGGTTCATGATCCCACAAATAATATCGCTAATCAAAATTTACGTGATTTGGCATGGGGACCAAATCATAAGGTTAAGACATGGCAAAGGTACACTGTGAATGAATATGCCTTTCATATATATGAGAACACACAACATATGAACACTTACAATGTTGGTGTTTGTGTTTGGGGCGACGGGACTACAGATTTCTATGGCATACTTAAAAAAGTGATTCAGTTAGAATATCCCGGTGTACCTGAAAAGAAGGTTGTCTTATTTAAATGTCATTGGTTCGACTCTGTTTCTAAGAGGGGTATGAAGATACACTCGTAATATGGCATTGTAGAGATCAAAGTTAATGAGAGATACCCAAAAGACGATCCATTCATCATTGCACAACATGCATCTCAAGTATATTATGTACCGTATCCCGGCACAAGGAGGGATAAATTGAATTGGAGTTTTGTAATTAAAGCCAGACCTCGAAGTAGAGTAGCCAATCGACAAATTGTTACTTATGATTTGTTGCAAGAATCTTCACCCGTTGTGAATTCTGTGCTCGATATTGAACCTACGGGTGTTTTGGTAGATGTTGATGGTCCACTAGAAGATGTAATTTTTGACAGTAATGCATTTCATAATGAACTTGAAGATGATGGGATACGAGAGGAAGCAAACGAGTATGACGATGACGAGGAGGATGAATTTGATGAGGAACTTGATGATGATGGCGACGAAGGGGATGATGCGATTGAATACGACGATGATGATGAAGATGGAGATGAAGAGAATGAAGATTATGAATAGGATTTTTATTTTAATGGTTCATGTAGTTGATGGTTTCGATTCATTGTCGTTGATGCTTGTGAATTATTATTTTGTATTTATTCATAATTGATTTGTGACCTATTGTTGTGTAGTTTGTTAACAATTTATTAAGTTTGTTGATTATTTGTTGAGAATTCTGAAACAGATGGCCGGGAGATCGAAAAAAGGCAAAGAGAAAGTATCGGACTCAGGGTCTAATCGGCATATGCCTCCACCGACCAATCTCAACATCCGTTTAGGTAGTTCGAGATCAGATCCTCCATCCACTGCCCTAGGGTCCGGCCCATTGACGCCGATGAATGAAGGTCGATCTACCGAGATGTCTCAAAACAGTGATACCGGTGGCCATCAGCTTCTAATAATGCCACGAGGAAAAGAGTAAGTGAATTGATTTATATAAGTTTGCTTCTTATCAATAAATAGATATATATTCTATATATTTTATGTGCATTGCAGTGTATAATATTATTTTTTTCACTTTTACAATAGGTTTGATCTCGAGGAGAAACGTGTCGAGGAGATCGGGCGGATACTTGAGAATGGTTTCAAGCGACCGTGGCCTACTTGGAAAAAGATCCCCCTAGATGTTTGTGAGATGTGGTTTGCCCAGTTTAACGTATGTCTATTTACTTAACTTAAATGAAATTTGATTATTATTACAATTTGTTCGTATATGATTTTTTTTAACTTGTTTTTTTGTTAGAGAAAATTCTTTTGGCGGCCTGATCATTCGAGCCGAGTTTGGAAGAACTTGGAGCATAAGGGTTCGGAAATTTTGAAAAATAGATTGGCTAAAGCTCGTAGGGACAACCGTAGGCCCAATTGAATAGGTGAGGAATCTTGGGATGCTTTACGGGCTATATGGGACAGCCCAGAGTTTCAGAGGAAACGCGATCAAAACAGGGCAAATCGAGCATCGACATGTGATGGAAAAAGGATTCCCTGGCCATAAGGGAGAAGCCAAATCTCATCTAAGGTGGCAAGATCATTTGGTAAGTCATTACTTTTCCTTGTAATTTATTTAATTAATTGAAGTAGTGTTGATTTTTACGGTTTTATCTCATTATTTTCCTTGTATTTTACTTCATTTTTATTGCCGACGGAGAAATATGGACATCAGCCTATAGTAGACGAAACATTTGCGGCTCTCCATTATTCAGTTGACGAGGATGGAACTGAGCATTATGTCGATGACCGAGCAAGGGCTACTTTGGTAGTTTTCTATTAATTTTTATCGTCACTTATTATTTTCAAAAATGCTTTTATAACAATTATGTATGTTATTTTTGCCAGAGAGCTTTAGAGCAAATTATGACGAAGCTTGTTCTTGAGCCGCCGAAAATGCACAGGATGGACCTATTCAGCAGCCTGACAAGTTGGAGGTAACATTCAAAAGTGTATTTATTAGATATATATACTTATTAAATATATATATATATATATACTTTATTAAAAATATATATATGTTTTAGATTTGGAAGCAGACAGTCAGCGGTCCAAAGAAGGGTTGTTGGTATGGGGTTGCCGGTGGACCCTCTACCGTGACAGTTCAGTCTTCCGGCTCATGGACTGACTTAAATACTTAGGTTAACCCCAAGACAGAGGAGCTCACATAGAAGATGAGCGATTTAGAGGAGAAACACAGTCAAAAGATGGCCAAGATGGAAGAAAAGCATAGTCGAAAGATCTCCGGCCTTCAGAAAACTGTGTCCCTAATGGCGGTCAACCTAAAGAAACTCATGCGTTGATTAGCTCCGCGGCATAAGAAGGGCTCTACTTCGTCTGCTCCTGTTGTTCGGGATGAAAATGGAGGCGACAATGACGACGATGATGTTCCGACATTTGATCTTTAAAAACTTTTATATATGCATTATTGTATGAATTATTTTGTATGAATTCATTGTATATCCATTTCTTTTTAAAAAATTCAAAACATGGCCACGGATTTAAATTTTTTTTATCTGTGGCCAAGCAAATAAAAATTTTAAATTTTTTTTACTATTGGCCACGGACCGTGGCCAAGTTAATAATATTTTTATTTTTATTTTTTATTTTTGTTTATTTATTTTAAAAAATAAAAAATATGGCCACGGATTTATCCATGGCCAAGCTAAGTAAAAATTTTAAATTTTTTTTATTATTAGCCACGGATTTATCCGTGGCCAAGAAGAAGAATAATCCGTGGCCAAAGTCCGTGGCCAGTTTTAGCCATGCCATATATGGCCACGGAATTTTCTGTGGCCAAATCTGTAGCCTTCATTTCGAATTATCCCCCGACACATTGCCAACTTCGGAATCCACTAACTCATAAAGAGGCTCATTTTCCTTTATATCACCTCGACTAGGAAAATCTTTTTTTTCCCAAAAAATATGCATTTCTTGATTCAATTTGAGTCACACTACCATCATTATGTTCTTTTATGAATGCATAACCTTTAGATTGATGGAAACATTAAGGATATAAGCCACACATCCCTAAGGTCTAAGGTTATCAAGGTTGGGTTTTCTCCTCGTCCAGAGTTAATAAAAAGTGGAAGGCACTAACTTGGACGTTACTTTATTTAAAATATAAGATTCAGTTAACAAAGCATCTCCCCAGAAGGAGATTGGTAAGTTAACTTGCACCATAACAAACCTTGTCATATCCAAAAATGTTCTATTCCTTCTCTCAGCAACACTATTTTGTTCTGGTGTGTGAAAAATAGTCAATAATTGAATTATTCATTTCTTATTACATAAATCCTTAAATTGATTGGATAAATATTCACGACCACGATCGGTTCTTAAAGTTTTGATATTTCTATCTATTTGATTTTTCATCTCATTTATGTAAGGTCTAAAGCAATCCAGTGCTTTTGACTTGTGATAAATCAAATAGACATGACCAAAATGTGAAAAATCATCTATGAATGTAATGAAATAGAAAGCTCCGTGCTAAGCTCTAACCCTCAAAAGACTCGCAAACATTAGAGTGAATTAAATACAATGTGTATTCGGCTCTTAGGGCCTTTTCGAATGGTTTTTGTGTCATTTAGCCAGCAAGGCAACCTTCACAAGTAGATAGATCGACCTTAGAGAAAGAACCCAATGGGCCCTTTCTTGCTAGTTGATTCATCCTATCTTGCCTTGTGTGGCCTAATCAAGCATGTCAAACATCCACATCAATATTTACATAACTAGAAGAACAAACATTATATGAAACACACTTATGAATATAATAATTAAACACGTGTCTGTCATATACCAGCATGATAAAACCATCCATACATTGTCCATATCCATAATACATACTTCCATAATAAAGTTTAACAGTATATCCAGAAAATTAAGTTCAAAGTAAATCCTACTCTAAGAAGAACAACGACAGACACTAGACTTCTTTGGATTTCTAGTGCAAACAGAACATCATGAAGAATGAGCATTCAACCACATTGCAACTCTATCTCGCAAGTACCAATGCCTTTGGATGCCACTCTTATATTACTTCCCGCATATATCCACCTTGAACTATCTAGAATTTGACGAAAATCTATAAAGGCCTCTTCAGCTCTAATCACATAGTCGGTGACCCCTGAGTCTACAATCTATACATGATAAGATTTAGTGAGTAAAATAGTACTAAAGACATAAGAATGACTTGATAAAGCAAATGAATGTATTAACTTGTCCTTTTGAGGCTCAGGACACTTATGAGCAAAATGACCCAACTTGTCACAGTTAAAGTATTTTATCTTGCTCTTATCTTAGATTTATTGTGGTCACTGTAGTTGCGGTATTTTTCTTTTCAAGCCCACCAACAAGTCTCTTCCCTTTGTTATCCTTCTTAAAGTTGCTCAGTTAGGGTCACCTCCCCTTTTAAGGTCACTGCAGTTAGGGTCGTCTTCCCTTTTCACCAGCTTTGTTTTCTCTTCTGTCCTACAGACTTCTTGGAACTGGACTCAGGAACAAAGGCACTTGCCATGGATTTACCAGTACTAAGCCGCTTATCGAGATCTGTATGGCGAGCAGCATCCCAAAAGTTTGGATGCTATCATTATGAGTGTGGTTGACTTTAAAATGCTCCTATTTGTCTGAAAGAGACTGGTTCAAAGCTTGAGCTTTCTGCTCATCTGAGAGGGAATCACCAGCTAACTTCAACACTCTTATCATAGTTGACATCACCTTCAAATGCTGCTTGATACTGTGATCAGGCAGCTTCTTGTAGGTGTCAAACTTGATAGTTAACTGCCTCAGCCAAGTGATTTATATTCCTTCATATTTCTCTCGTTAGTACACCCAAATTTGATGAGCAATGTCATGCTACTCTCACTTAGGGATCATGTCATCAACTACAGAGCTCACCAGGATGCCCTGAGCAGTGAAATTTTTACTTCCCATGCTTGGTAAACCACATAGTCCCTTCTCAGTTGACCATTATTGCCCATACTAGGGTCTTACATGACCTGGTTGATGTTATCCAAAGCATCCTGCTCATCGACTACATACCAAATCTTGTGGAAGTACGTGTCATTGTTGTCACCATTCAATTTCTCACCCATGTTTAGGTTAGCGATGATTGACTTTGATGCCATGATCTAATTGTTATTAAGAGTTGAAAATATGATTAATGCCAGTCAAACACTTATGATTTATCTTGTATTAAGACAATTGACATTCAAAACAGTCTGAAACTAAGCTTGGATTCAAAAAAGAACAAAGATCTGAATCAGCATCTAAGCAAAGTGTCTTATTGTCACAAACTCAATTTCAAGATACAAAAATCTTAAGTTCTAAGGTCATCTCTTTAACCAAAGAACTCCCACTTAGATAAAGCATCAAATGCAACAAAACAAACACGAAGATATAATTTGCATAACAATGATGCATGTACATAACACGTCATCTTCATCCAAAGACAAACATATGTACCTATGAAAAATAACATAAAACTAAACTAGTAAAGATAAATATCTACTAGTAACAACATAGTCTATCTACTCTTCTCCTTTGTAGCTTCTACTCATAGAAGTGTCCCTGTGCACTTGAACACTACAAGCCATGTTGTAGTTGCCACAACAAGCCTATCAATCATTCAGTATCTATAATGGTTAGGTTCATTCTTTTTTCGAGGCCTCATTAGTATTTTGAAGTCATGGGCATTGGAGTCATATGACAAAACATAGTTAATGTTGCTTGTCTTTTTGTTTTAATTTGCCAATCCTTGAGCATCTCTTTTTTTTACTTTAGGATGAGGACCTTCATTCTCCATTTTGTTTTCCTCTATCACTCTCTCATAAGTTTGGCAAAATAGCAGCTTATAATGCTTTCTGAGTGATAAGGTCCAAATGAAGGTTCTCGATTCATGATCAACGAAAATACATCGATGACCTAAACGTCTGAGCTCATCCAAGAGCTTGGCCATGTTGGCAAAGTGTTGAGGGAGATTTTCTATTTTGTTCATTTCATGATAAAGAAACTTTGTATACTTTTAAGATCGTACAAGAGCTAAGTTGCCATCCCACCTCCCTAGAGTATGTGTGCTATGCCTTCCATGCCTATAAGAGGGAAAATTTTAAGCCGTAATTAATATTGCTGAATTTTCACACTCATAGAATGCAATTCATGCCCAAACCAAATATAATCACCCAAGAAAACATATTTTCTCAAGTGCAATTAAAATCAGGTACTCCCAAAAGTGCATAAAATCCAACAAATGCTAGCCAACACCCCCGTGTAATTATTTTAAAAATTTTTCCACAAAACTTTTAGAATTTTTCTCCAAGTAAAATTGTTTTTCTTGATTTTGAAATCTTAAAAATGGATAATATATATATATATAAAATATTTCAAAATTATAAAAAATCAATTTAAAATTTCATAAAATGGAAAATAAAATTTTGATCATATAGTAATGTTTGGCCGAAAATGGCTACCGTGACAACTAGCACATGCCCACACATTTCGCCTGCGTATGCGGTATTGCCCAACAATTGTTCATAGTACTCTAGCGTGACATGGGGCCATGATGGTGGCCATATCACCACCACATCAACGAAAGTGCCCACATGCCACGTGACACGTGGGGATGACGTCGTCGATGCCACGTCAGACATAGAGACCCATCACAATGATGTGGCTAACATGTGGCTATGACGTGGGTCAACATGTGGCTGATATGGTGAGGATGTGTTGCCATGCCACGTCAATGACTTAGACCTACTGTGGTGATATGTTAGCCATGTGGCATTGATGTGGTGCCATGTAGCAATGATGTGGAGATGATGTGGCATGGTGCATTGGTTTCACAGTCACTAGCCACTTCATTGGATACATTGGATTGGCATTCTATGAAAACTCTATGTGTCATGACGTGGCAAGGCTACCCCGAAAAAGGTGGTGCGTGCATCTCATGTGTCGCCTTGCACGACTTTTTGGGCTCAGATTTTTGTCCTTCCCATAATTTCTTGCATGCCAAACTCAATTTTGAGATCAAATCCTAATTTGGAGGCCATTATATTGGTGTTTGAATGAACAACATATCAGACCATGAGTGGGGAAGGTAAGCAGACACTGTTGATCTTTTTCATATAATTCATGGTTTTTTTCATATTTCCTAAAACTCGATCCTAACTTCAAAACTCATATAAAATCAAGTATTTCATCCATTTTTATGAACTTTATACCAAATCGAAGCATTTTTTATTAACTTTCTGACTGTATACGTTTCATCAAGAAATAATTGTTCTAACATATAATAAACATCACATAAGCATATTTCGGTAAAATATTAATGACATGTAATTCACTATACATCAATTTTCCATTTTTGTTCATGCAATAACATAAACACAAATTCAAGCATGCATGGTCATAAAAGGAGCATGTAAAATTTATTCTAACACGAAAATAATATTAGGAACACACTCGACCAAGCTCTGATACCAATGAAATAAATGTATTTTATAAATTTATGCAATTTCATGTATGTGAATAATATAAAAACATAACAAAATGTAGGATCTTTAGGTGGATGTTTCACTAACTTTATCTACTTCCTTTAACGCCCCCTTTCGGTCAGAGAATGCTTACAAATGAAGCACCCTTTTCGATGACAACTTAAGTGCAAAAATAAAGTGTATTTTGATATATATTTTGCAAGAACAAGAACTCAAATTCCCTTATTGTTTTCTACGCCGAAACGACAACCCTCTCTCATCTTTGCAGTCCAGTTTCTAAAAATTATGCTGGTGGGAGTTTACAGGGTGGCTAATTTTCAAACCAAAATACCGTTCCTCCTAAAATTAATATATATACCCATTTTCTATAGATGGGCATTGGTTAGGGTTAGGACCAGCCCTATGGACAACCTATTTAGTTTTTCCAACAATTTATCTAATAAGACTTTAATATTTTATATGTGGTGACTTTTTTTTAGATTACTACAAAAAAATGGCGCTTTGTGCACTACTAGAAAAAGAGCAAATAGCCACGGATTTTAGCCACGGGAAAAATCCGTGGCTAATCCGTGGCTATTAGCCACGGATTAGCAACGGTTTTCGGTGAAAAAAATTTTTGAGCTTTAGCCACGGATTGGCCACGGATTACCCGTGGCTGATTTAGCCACGACCAAGCCGTGGCTAAATGTCGTGGCTAAATTTGGCGCCAGTTTTGCCGCCAATGGTTAGCCACGGCTTGGCCATGGCCTAGCCGTAGCTAATTTGGCCACGGCCAGACCGTGGCTAAAAATTTTTATTTTTATTTTGCAACAAATATAATTTGAACTCTTGACCTGTTAGTTAAAATTAGAGCATTAAACCACTACACCACTTTAACTTTTTGTTTAATAATTAATTTTTGCTATACTTAAGTAATATATATATATATATATTATATTATATATATTGATATATATAATAAATGATTCGATATATTACATACGTATAAGATTAGATATACTTAGCTGTATATATATTAGATGTATAAGTATATATATAACATATATTAGATATATAATACACTAATATATGTTTATTTCATATAGATGATTGATCATATATAGTACATATGATTAGATATATATATATATATTGGATCTATATATACGTACACTACATTTATAACATATATTAGATATGTTCTATATAGATATATACTTATATCATATAGACTATATATAGAGGATTAGAATGTACATATAATATATTAATATATATGAGATACACATTGACATATACGTATATTGATATATGTATATATGATATATATACTTGGAAATATATATATACACATATATTGATATATATATACTTGAACATATGTATATATATACATGATATATATATATATATATATATATATAAATATAGCCATGGATTAGTCACAAATACATATATATATATATATTGGTACATACATACTTGGATATATAAATATATGTATCAATATAAATTTACATATGTATCAATATATATATATATATATATATATAAATTTATCTGTGGTGCAAAAAAAAATGAAAAAAAACAATTAGCCACGGATAAATTTTTGTTATTGATATTTTAATTATCTCAATATAAATTATCTATATATACTTGGATACATATATATATTGATACATATATATACTTGGACATTTATATATATATTGATACATATATACTTGGACATATTTAAAATAGATACATATCTATCAATATATATACTTGGACATTTATATATATATATATATATATACATGGACATATTTAAAATAGATACATATATTGATATATATATATATATATATATATGATATATATACTTGACACATATTATATAATACCACACATATACGAAGATATTGACAAATTATCACGAATTAAAGTTGCTATTATCTAAATATAAATTATATAAATAGACTTTTGTTATAATTTTTGTTTTTGATATATTAGTTTATTAAATATTTGTCATAAAAAAAAAGTTGAATATTGAACGATAAAGTCAAAGGTAAATATCTTTATTTTTTAAAAAAAATAATTGGTTAATAATTTATAAAAATTACTAAAATTAAATTAAAAAAATTGATAAAACTAATGAAATTTATTAGATAATTTAAGTTTAAAATATTGTAACAATATAGTTTAAGTATAAAAAAAATCAATCAATAACCAAAGAACTCCCTTGGCGCAACGGTTACATGCTCCATTTATAACATTGATGTCCCGTGTTCGAATCTCCTTGAGCGCAAAAAAAAAAAGCTTGGGGACGCGGGTTTCAGGTCCGGGTTGGGGCGCGGGTCCGGGTTGGGCCGCAGGTTTGGGGTAATTAGCTTTTTTTTTTTTTCCAGTTGCCACGGATTGGCCACGGCCAAACCGTGGCTAATCCGTGGCTGTTAGCCACGGCTAGGCCATGTCTAGAAAAAAGTGGCCAAAGTTGGCCACGGTTTGCCCGTGGCTATTAGCCACGGCTTGGCCGTGGCTAAGCCCAGCCGTGGCGAAGGTTAGCCACGCCACTTTTAGCCACGGAAAAATCCGTGGCTAATCCGTGGCCAATCCGTGGCTAATCCGTGGCCAATCCGTGGCTAATCTCCTTGGCCACGGATTTTTTGCCAAATCCATGACTAAAATCCGTGGCTAAATGCCTTTTTTCTAGTAGTGGTGATTGATTTTTCAATCACTAAATAATAAAAATTGATCATAAAATGAGATTAGTGACTTATTGGTGATTGAATTTGATGGATTATCAATTACAACTCCGTCGGTATTTTTATAGAAAATATATTTTTATTTTATATAAAATATATTTTTAAATAAATCCCACTTGTGTCAATCGGGAATTGATAATATGTTATATGTGGTGACTTGTTTTTTATATTACTACAAAAAAATGGGGCTTTGTGATTGATTTTTCAATCACTAAATAAGAAAAATCGATCGTAAAATGAGATTAGCGACTGATTGCTGACTAAATTTGATTGAATATCAATTACAACTCTTTTGGTATTTTTATAGAAAATATATTTTTATTATATATAAAATATATTTTTAAATAAATCCCACTCGTGCCAATCGAGAATTGAACCCAGGCTTACACCATGGGCCGGGATCATGTGCATTAGGAAGTGAACTTGGGCTTGTGCCATATGTAGCAGCACCCATATTTGCTTATAATTTTGTGTCAATGGAGTTTCAAACCCGAATATCACACAATGGCAGGGCTTCTCCTTACGGCTAGACCATTGTGCATCTTTGACCATTTGTTTTTCGTGTTTTTACTAATATCTATTTGTGAAACTATCATTTTATTAATTTATAATTATTGGTTGTACAATCCAACATTCAATTTGACAAATGATTAAAAAAGGTTAAATTATTAAATTATTTATTTTTATTTAGTATAATTAACCAATTGAAACAACTAAATCCAAACACTTACCAGTTCAATCCGTCAAAAATTGAATTTTTTGAAAAAAAATAATTCATTTAACATTGATTATAAATCCTAAAAATATTGGGCGTGTAACCACGTAGCGCTAATCACTTTGATGTACATTGAATTGAGGTTCTAAATGAGCTAATATATTTTACACATTGGGTGATTGCATAAATTTGTTGAAAAAGAATATTTCATGGATTCTATGATTTCTTGAGAATGATAGATATCATTTAAATTAATTTGAAATGTTCAAATTATTTTAAAATCTTTGACCAAAGTATTTTGAGTGAAATATCACCAAAATTTTATGAAAATGTGATTTTAATAGAAAATATTTGAACCAAAAAAATAGAAAATTTTAGGATAAGATGAGAAAGCGAATTTCATAGTAGTTTTATTTTATTTTTCACAGATATGTAATCGAAGGGATAAATTCAAATAATTATTTAATTGAGAAATCGCGAGTACTAATTCATATTAATTTTGGAGTGCAATATTTATGAAGTGAAATTAAATATTATTAAACGGTACTTAAATATCGTAATGGGATGATAATTGAATTGATCTATTTGAAATTAAACTTAATTTTTCTTAAGGTCCACCCGCGAACTCTAAGTAAAGCTCATTTGAAAAATATTTAATTATTCATATGATGGATATATTGGACCAATACTAAGGAGAAAACTTTATTTTTTGGAAAAAATAAAAATTTAAAAAAATGATAACATGGCAACAACGATAACATAGAATTGGAGGCCAACGCCTGGGCACAACCTAGCAAAAAGTCTGTGCCTTGCTAACCAAGCTGGCATGTGTACTGCACGCACTAGCTGAGATCTATAATGCACTAACACTTCCTAAATTGGACATGTTTAGTGTCGAACCCCGTGTTGGACAAGACACTCCTCCAACACTATCCTGATACATGTTTGACACACCACATGGTATGTCCATAAATTAAACATATCTGACACTTTTTCATGACATGTTCGACACACTATCATCAACGTGTTTGACACATTTTGGACACGCTGAGTTTTTTACCCAAATTTTTGTGCATACCCCAATGATTAAAAGATAATTAAAAATAATTTTTTTTGAAGTTATTCAAACAATTGTTGTTTCATCGAGTAATTTCTTTTTGTATTGTATTATTTATAAAGACCAAAAATTTCTTTGTGTTCATTAATACATATATTTGTACTCTCTTTTTATTTATAAATATTGTATTTTTTTTATCTTTTTGTACTTGTATCAATACATATATTTGAATCTTACACTAATTATATCGATAAATGTGTAAGTATATGTATATTATGTTATATCATCACCAAAATAATATTAAAATAGCACTATGTCAGGGACGTATCATATCAATACACATGAATTGTTGTAGTCTAGGTCCTAACAGGTGTGAACCTATTAAGAAACCACGCTCAAACTAGTTCAACTCGGCCAAATAGGTGCGACACAAGGTCCGCTTCTCTTGACCCCAACAACCATAACTTTTTGCTTATTATAAATAGATTCACCACATTTGGCATTTCATTCCATCAATATTAAAAGTATTTTCTGTTCGTATTTCAGTCCCTATGCTTTCTAAAAACATTTTTGAGAGCTCGAACACATTAATTTCGCCTTAAAGATAAAGAGTCCAACTCTCGCATCAACCTACAAATAGTCAAATTATGCCCCTTATAAAGCTCTATAATCCAATAGTTTAAGATGAAATTCTATCTTGTGATTTTGTTATGGTGTCAACATCGTCCTCTGCTATCCCACTAAACCTCACCCATGGCGAAAACAGATGAAGTTTTTCAAAACTAACTTCAAGAGGTGGTAGCAAAAGATGTTTTACCTTACCACTTTTAGCTTAACAAAGTTCATGAAAGAGGATGTGCCCTTGCTATTCAGAAATGGGACAAATATTGAGAAGAGCCGCATATGATGCATGGAGTCATAGTGACTTTCATATAAGAAGTATATACTCAATGCTCTGGATAGCACTTTGTATGGTGTGTATAGTTTCATGAAGACAACTAAAGAGCTGTGGGAGCCCCATAAAAAGAAGTACAAAACTTATGATGTTGGATTGAAGAACTTCATAGTTGGAAAATTTTTGGACTTTAAAATGGTGAATTCAAAGACTGTCACCAGTCAAGTGAAGGAACTGTAGATTATCTTACATGATATTCGTACTGAGAGAAGGCAGCTTAGTAAGTCTTTTAAAGTCGGTACTATGATTCTAATAGCATTATGGAGCACAAGAATTGTACTCTTGAAGAGATGATGAATGCTATGCTGATAAGGTGTAGATTACTCAAGAATTTGTAGGGGGAAGCTATTCTTGCGACTAACTACATTCTTAATAAGATACCACACAAAAGCAAGAATAAATCTACACATAAATTATGGAAAGAGCACAAGCCTTCTTATAAATACCTTAAACTATGGGGGTTATTAGCTCAGGTTGAAGTACCTCACTCTAAACAAGTGAAGATAATGCCTAAAATTGTAGATTGCATATTTATTGGATATGCGCATGACAGTAGTGCAAATAGTTTTCTTGTGCATAAATCAACAATTCCTGACATTATTGAAAATACCATTATCGAATAAGAAATTTTATGTTTTTTGAATATATCTTTCCTTGTAAAGAAAGGAAAGAAGATGGTTTCAGGGAAGAAAATTGTAGTACAAGGACTTATGATTCTGTAGTTGGTGATCATCAAGGAGATAAAGAACCAAGACACATTAAAAGAGCTAGAAAAGCTACGAGCTTTGCTCTGGATTTCCTAACACATGTATTGGATGATAAACCTAAAACAATGAAAGAAGCAATATCCGGTCCAGCCGCCTCACTGTGCGAGAAGTCATTAATAGTAAAATAGATTCCATCATACAAAATCATACTTCGGAATTAGTAGACCAAATAGCAGGTACTAAACTTTTGGGATGTAAATCGATTCTCCAGAGGAAATATAAAGTAGATATAACTATTCATAAGCAGAAGGCGGTATTAGCTGCTAAAAGGGTTCAAACAAGAAGAAGGCCTTAATTTATTTGACACTAATGAGAATAACATCCATTAGAGTTCTTATTGCTATTGTAGTTATGCATAACCTTGAGATATGTCCAATGGACATTAAAACTACCTTTTGTAATTTTGAGTTAAAAGAAGAGATTTGTAAGGAGCAACCAGAACATTTTGTCACTCCAAGTCAAGAGAAAAAGTACGCACACTCGTTAAATCATTACATGGGCTTAAACAATCTTCTAACCAGTTGCGCGTAAAAGTTGACATGACAATGTTTCAAATGGCTTCAAGATTAATGTGTGATAAATGTATCTATATTAAATGCATACCAAATGCTTATGTCATACTCTCTCTTTATGTAGACAACATGTTGATTATGGAAAGTAATCATGATCTTGTCATGAGTACTAAGAAGATCTTCAAGCTCCAATGACAATTTCCATAGACTTTTTATCATCATATATATATATATATATATATTGTTTATAATGTTATTTATGAATATGCATTAGTTGAAAAAAACAAACTTTTGACTATTACATAGATATTTTTTTAAAAGGCTTAATTTCACCCTACGCCCATGTACTATTGCATTGGTATCAAACACCCCCTTGTACTATAAAATGTATCGAACACCCCCCTTAATCTAAACAAAATATATTGGACCACAATTCCCTTAAGTTAAATAAAAGGATTTATGTATTTTGGCCCCTATGATAAATTATATGGACTATATTCCTCCATATAGTTACATGTTATTAGTTTGACCAAAATTTCATTTAGCTCATTTTCTATTAAATAAAAATAACTTCTAATTAAATTTAAATAAATTAGTTTGAGTAATTAAATATTTATGTTCTAACTTAATGCAGGGTTTTTTTTGGACTGACCACGTGTTGGGGCTTGTACGCTTCGGATGTTATGTTTGCACCCCACCTGTAAAAAAAGAAAAGAGCAGACTTAAGACTAGCCGATTTTGCCTCGGCTTAGGCTCTTCGACACTCAAGTTAGTTTGACAAGCACTGTTCAATAGAAGATCAGATGAAGACAATGAACAATATTAATGGCTTGAGCTTGGAATGTGAGATAAATAGATTGATGGTGATCATACCCTATTTTGGGGAGGTGGGAGCCTATTTATATGATAAGTAAAGTACACCAGGACAAGCTTTTTGTGCTTGTCGAACCTCCCCATAACAACAAAAGCATGCTTTCATTAATGGGACTTAATTTAGCATTTAATGCATTAAATGTCCAAAATATAATTTAGAAGAGAGCAAGAAAAGTACCTCCCATATCTTGTCAGTACACATGAGTTGACATCAATTGTCCCCATCTAACAGGGTGGGTAAGGTCCTTCTTTAGGCGCATAGGTAGGTAGACTGAGCTCCTACCTAAGGGGCCCTAATCCTCCCTCGAATAGGGACTTCGTCCCTTCATGCAACTCTATCTTTTAGACTCTTCGAGGGATTTGCCTACTAAGTTGAATTCCTAGAAGAGCTCATTGGGCCCACTTTCCAGGAGATTTGCCTCAGACTTGATTACAAGGTAGGCCCAGGGAATGGTTTCTTATTATGGGACCTACTTCAGTCTAAGGCCTCCTTTAGTAGTGGGGCTTCTTTCGAGGCCACCTTCTAATCATCTAGGGAATTGGTCCTCTCACTTAGGTTTTTCAGGTTTTACTTCCTCTTTTGGAAATGTTGACGTCTGAAGAAAAAGGAATGCTTCACATATTCGAACTATTTATTTGCAGACATAATGTAGAAATTAGATAAAAAAAAAAAAGAAATGGAATACTTTATAAGCTATCTTGATATAATTATGAACTTTCACTACTAGAAACTAATCAAATAGCAACAAATTTTAGCCACGAGAAAAATCCGTAGCTAGGCCGTGGCTATTAGCCACGGATTAGCCACAGATTTGGAAAAATATTTTTTTAAACGTTAGCCACAGATTAGCCACGGATTGCCCTTGGCTAATTTAGCCACGGTCGCGCCGTGGCTAATTTTCATGGCTAAAATTGGCGCGAAATTTATCCCCATTTATTAGCCATGGATTAGCCACGGCTGGACCGTGGCAAAGCTACCCACGGTATAGCCGTGGCTGTGCCGTCGCCAAGCGCCATGGTATAGCCACGGCCTAGTCGTGGCCAAATTAGCCACGGTCTCGCCATGGCTAATAGCCACGGCCAGACCGTGGAAAACTCAGCCACGGCCATGCCGTGGCTAGCCGTCTGTTTATTTTTTTTTTATTTTTCTAGTTGAAAAGTGCTCGTTTTAAATCATTTTTTTACGATAAATGTTTTCTTCCATTTTCTATTATTACTTAAATAAATTAATATATAATTGATTAATATTAATTATTGTGTTATAAACAATATATATATATATATGTAAAACATATATAATATCACTACATATAGATAGAAGATCGAGTATTACATATATATATGTGCGCTATATATATAAGAGCGTATATAAGTACGGATGCAATTGATATATATATATATATATATGTCAATCGCATATATAACTAATTAATATTGTTTATTCTGTCAAATATATATATATATATATATATGATTCCGATTTAATTATGAATTATCATGAACCCAATTGTGTAATTATATTATAATTTTTTGTTAATCTAATTAATTTGAGATATGGATAAATGCAAATTGAAAACGCATTATTCATGGGTAATTCTTAACCAAATATATATATATATATATATTAGCCCCGTCCGTGCCGTGGTTAATTAAATGTTGGTTTGCAAAAAAAAATAAACAGACTGCTAGCCACGGTCCGGCCGTGGTTGACTTAGCCACGGGCTAGCCACGGCCGGACCGTGGCTAGCCATTTGTTTATTTTTTTTATTTTTCTATTTGAAAAGTGTTCGTTTTAAATCGTTTTTTTAAGATAAATATTTTCTTCCATTTTCTATTATTATTTAAATAAATTAATATATAATTGATTAATATTCATTATTGTGTTATAAAACATATATTATATATGTAAAACATATATAATATCACTACATATAGATAGAAGACTATTATATATATATGTATATGTGCGCTATATATATAAGAGCGTATATAAGTACGGATGCGATTGATATATATATATCAATCGCATATATAACTGATTAATGTTGTTTATTTTGTCAAATATACATATATATATATATGTGATTTCGATTTACGAATTATCATCGATCCAATTATATAATTATATCTTAAATTTTGTGCTAAACTTGAGAAATTTGAAATGTCGATAAACGCAAATTGAAAACGTATTCCCCATTGGTAAGTTTTCAACCGAAAAAAAAAAAGTATTTAGCCACGACCTGGCCGTGGCTAACCCATGGCCTGGCCATAGCTAAAGTAGATCGGTGGCTGAGTTTAGCCTGGCCGTGGCTAAAACTACATATATATCTAACACTTAGATTTTTTTTCCCTCCCCTTCTTCTTCCCCTCACAAGATAATTAAATCATCCCCCAACCCCCAACCCGTCCCACCCCTGTTCCCCCCCCCCCGCCGCAACAGTGGCTCCTCGCCTGCGACCGCCGCGGTCACCCTCCCCTCTGTTCCCCCCTCCCCCCCGGCCCCCCCCACCCCCACCAGCCCAGCCCCGTGCTCCATGATTACTGCGGCCGCCCCCCCGCCACCCCACGCCGCCGGCTGCCCTCCTCCGCCAGCCACGCCACCGGCGGCCGCCACCCCACCAGCCCAGCCGTCGTCCCCCCTCCCCCTTCCCCCCATTACCGATCTCCCCTAGCACCCATACCCAAACCCGTTCCCCCCTCCCAAACGGCCCAAACCCTCCCCCCTTCCCTCCCCCTATCCCCCTTCCCCCTCCCCAAGCCCAAAACTGTGCCACCCCCCAACACCCACATTTTTTTTTTGTATTTTTTGTTTTATAATTTGAAAATTATTGCTAATATTTTTTTTGTTTGTTTGGATTTTTTTGGTAATTATTGTTAGGTTTTTATATATTGAAAAGTTTGGTGGTTTCAAAATTGAAGATATGTTTTAAATTACCCACAATTTATTTTGATATATATGTGTTTTGAGAAATGTATATGTATGTATGTTTTAATTGAGAATGTTTTAAATTATCCCAAATTTGTCTACGGTGGTACATGTATTGTTTTTGAGACATTTGGTATTGATGAGTATATGTATGTTTCTTTTACTCGTGAAATATGCTTTCAAATATGATATGCGCGGTCATACCGTAGTATATATATTGAGTTACAGATTTGTCTTGATGAGTATATGTATATTCATTTTGCTCGTGAAATATGATTTTAAATATGAAATGCGCGTTTTTTTTTATTCTATATATGTTGCTAGTGAGATATGTTTTGATGATTACGTTTGTTTTGTGTGGTGTGGTATTGATATTGCTCTTACATGTATGTTTGTTGGCAAAGTCGAAATACGAACTTCAGCGGTGATTAAATAACATAATTATGTTTGTTACAGAAAATGGATAATATACATGTGAGTCGAAGTTGGATGTACAATCGGTTATTGCCCGATCGAACAGACCTTACGAATGAATTTTTATATGGTTTGGGTCAGTTTATTGACTTTGCAACCTCACAACCACAATGCAAACTTGACAAACGGTTGTTTTAGGCGTCCGTGTTTTAAATGTGAAAATGAAAAATACAAGAATGCTAGCAATGTAAAATATGATCTTTTAAAGTATGGATTTCAACCAAATTATTGGTATTGGACTGCACATGGGGAGATTGCTCCAGAAAATTGGAATGTTGATGTTGTCGGTCCAAGTACTTACGGTCATCTCAATATCACAGAAGGGTTAAGAAATTATGAAAATTTGGTCTATGATGCTATGGAACAAATTGATTTTCATGAAAATAATCCGTGGCAGAATTCTGAGCGAAATGTTGCTGGAATGAGTCATATTATTGAACAATCTCGTAATAACGAAGCCAATAATTTTATGACTTATTGGAGGCAGCTAATCGTCCGTTGTGGTCAGGATATGAGTCACAGACAGAATTATCATTGACTCTTCAAATGATGACATTGAAATCAGATTATAATATGCCATAGGGATGCTTTGATAGAATGGCTGATCTTATAAAAACATCAAATCCGATAGAGAATCATGTTCCCAACAATTATTATGAAGCCAAAAAATTAACGAGAAAATTGGGACTGACATCTCTGAAAATTGATTGCTGCATTGAAGGATGTATGTTGTTTTATAATGAACATGCTCACTTGGATGAATGTGCATTATGTCATCATCCTAGATTTAAACAATCTCGTACGGGGAGCATTACTCGTGTTCCTTACAAAAGAATGCACTACATGCCACTAATTCCACGGTTGAAAAAGTTGTATACCTCTGAAAAATCAGCCGAGCAAATGAGGTGGCACCATGAGCATGTAGCAAAGTCTGGTGTTCTTTGTCATCCTTCGGATGGCATAGCGTGGAAGCATTTCAATGAGAAATATCCAAATTTTGCAGCTGAACCGCGAAACATTAGGCGTGGATTGTGTGCTGATGGATTTAATCCTTTCAATCAAACATCTAAATCATATTCTTGTTGGCCGGTTATTATTACCCTTTATAATTTACCTCCCGAAATGTGCATGACTGCCCCATATATTTTCTAACATGTTTGATTCCTGGGCCGCGCAATCCAAAGGACAGAATTGATGTGTATTTGCAGCCTTTAATTGACGAGTTGAAAGAGTTGTGGTCAGACGGGATGCCCTTACATGGACAATTAATGACTTTCCTGCATATGGAATGTTGTCGGGGTGGATGACGTGCGGGAGACTGGCATGTCCCATATGTATGCACCATACAAAATTATTTAGGTTGAAGCATGGTGGAAAAATAATGTGGTTTGATTGTCATAGACAGTTTTAGCCAGAGACTCATCCGTTTAGGCAAAATAAAGATGCTTTTTTGAGAGGGAGACGTGAGCGATCTGCAGCTCCCTCTCGAATGATGGGTGGTAAAGCATGGGATTTCATGCGGCACTTGCCCAAAGTAACTGATATGCCCGTCAGACACTAAAAAATTCCAGGCTACGGTGTGGACCACAATTGGACCAAACAGTGCATTTTTTGGGAGTTGCTGTATTGAAAGGATAATCTCGTCCGCCACAATTTGGATGTAATGCACATTGAGAAAAAAAATTTTGACAACATAATAATTACTGTCATGGATGTAAAAAATAAGACAAAAGATAACGAGAAAGTTAGACTTGACTTGTCTGAGTATATTGCAAGCGTCCGGAGTTACATCTACAGTATCTTCCAAACGGTAAAGTGTTGAAGCCAAAGGCAACTTTCACTTTAACTATTGAACAACGCCGCGAATTATGTGATTGGATTAAATGTCTAAAGATGCCCGACAGTTATGCAACGAACTTGGGAAATTGTGTTGATCAATCTGGAACTAACTTGCACGGTATGAAGAGTCATGATTGTCACGTCTTCATGCAACGTTTGCTCCCAATGGCGCTAAATGCATTCACACAGAATATTTGGAAGCCTTTAACTGAAATAAGTCAATTTTTAAAGAATTGTGCTCAACAGAGTTAAGTGAGGGAAATCTATTACAATTGGATAGTAACATTCCTATCATTTTATGCAAATTGGAACGCATTTTTCCTCCTGGCTTTTTTGACTCAATGGAGCACTTGACTGTACATCTGCCGTTTGAGACTGCCATGTGTGGTCCCGTGCAACACCGATGGATGTATCCTTTCGAGAGGTAGTTTAAACTATTATGAATTTTATATTCCATATATGGCTTATAAATTATGAAAAACTTTCATTTTTAAAAAGTTAAAACAACTACATTTGTAGGTACTTACATAACTTAAAGGGAATGGTGAAGAACAGAGCAAAAGTTGAAGGATCAATATGTGAGGCATATTTAAACCAAGAGTTGTCGTATTTTTTATCCTATTATTTTGAAAGTCACATCCATACTAAAAGTATAAGATCTAGTCGTAATGAGGATGACGTCTGTTCTGATGATGAGCTGCCTTATACTTTGTCTATATTCAAACGGGCTGGTAAGTCAGGAAGAAAATACAAGGAACGGTTTTTGATTGATGATGAGTGGAGCAAAGCTGCATTACATGTGCTTATCAATTGTGATGAAGTTGCCCCCATCATAGAGTGAGTATTATCTTTAGCATTTTGTATATAATGTGTTATGAGAAATGTAGATGTTCCTGACAAATTCTTAACACTTTGTAGGATGTATAGATCAGTCATTCAATACAACTGGCCACATCTAACAGAGCAAGAAATTGAGGAATCCATCAAGAATAATTTTGTTGAATGGTTTAAACTCTATGTGAGTAATTTATTATACAACATAAAGACTTAATTAAATTTGCATTTTTAATATAATATGCTAATTGAAAATATTTTTATATGTAGGCGCATAATTCGAAATATAATGTTGAAAATCAGTATTTGCTCGATTTGGCTTGGGGTCCAATGAAAAAGGTCAAGACCTTCAGCAGGTTTTACTGTAATGGATATTTGTTCCATATAGAAGATACGACCCCACATACAAAGACTTCAAATTCTGGCGTTTGTGTAATAAGTGATAGGGTACAAACTTTTATGGTATATTAAAAGAAGTTATCAAATTAGAGTATCCCGGTGAGCCTCAAAAAGAGGTTGTGATGTTCAAATGTATCTAGTTTGATTCGGTATCAAATAGGGGTATAAAGGTACACCCACAGTATGATATTGTTGAAATAAAAATTAATGAAATATACCCAAAAGATGACCCTTTCATACTTGCGCAACATGCATCTCAAGTGTATTACGTCCCTTACCCCGGTACTAGAAGAGATAAATCGCAATGGCGATTTGTTATCAAAACAAGACCACGAAGTCGAGTCGTGAATGAAGATAATAATCATGATCCATTGCAAGAGTCATCTGGCATCGTTAATGGTGTCATCGATAATGAACCGACGGGTAACCTCGTTGATTGCACGGGTGCCATAGAAGAGGTCAACCAATTATACATTGCGCACGTGGCTAATGAGCATGCATTAGTTGATGAAATGGGTCAAATGCTGAGGAAGAAGAATTGAACTCTGAGTTTGAAGATGATGAGGATGATGCCGAAATTATAGCTCAATATGGCGAGGATGATGAGGACGAAGATGAAGATGAAGATGAAGAAGACGAAGATGATGAAGACTAAAATTTACTATCAATAAAAATTTTGTTTAGTTTGATTTTTTGTTTCTATGAACATATATATATATATTTGATATGATTGTTGTATTGCAATTGATTGAACGATTAGTTAATGTAATGTGAAAAGAAACTTGTTGTGTGATGTGTTTGTTATGAATTTTTTAACATGAATGTAAAAAAGTCCGTGTTGTATGATGTTTTTGCTATGAATGCAGATGACAGGTTCTAGAAAAGGAAAGGAGAAGGTTACCGGTAGTGGAGGAGGATCCAACCGACGTGGCCTCCACATGCCCCCTATGATTGACCTTCACATTCGAAACGATCCGTGCGACGACTGTCATCATCACACACCATCCCCTAGCGAAGACGAGCCGATTAGTGATGATATGCCGACGGAGACTTTCGATAATAATAGAGTTGACGAGAAGCGGGTTATTTATTCACGGGGACATGAGTTAGTTTATTTTTGTTCATTATTTAAGATATAATTATTCATATGTCGATTGTTGTTTATATAAAAGTTATATTTATCAGGTTCAATCTTGCCTTGGAGACCGTGAGGACGATCACCCACATTTTTATAAACGGGTATACAGAGCCATGGGAGAGGTGGAAGGAAATCCTTTTACAAACTAGATACATATGGTTCTCCGAATTCCAAGTAAGTCCTCATATATATACAAATTTTTCTTATATATTTTTTTATTCATTATTTTATAAGTTATATGTTTTCTTATTGTATTAGAGGGTGTATTATTGAAGACCTGACCAGCATGACACCATTTGGAAAACTTTTGAGCACAAGGGATCGGACCTCTTGAAGAATAGGCTTAACAAGGCTCGTCATAAAAATAAGAAGCCTGAGTGGATCGGAGATGACGCTTGGCAGGAGCTGCAAACAAAATGGGGGTTGCCAAGTTTTCTTAAAAAGAGCGTGGTGAACAAAGCTAATCGGGCTTCCGATTCTAGTGGAAGGTGAATGACCGGCCATAAAGGGGGTTCAAAATCTCACCTCACTTACAACGACGAGTTGGTTAGTATGTGTATTTCATTAGTACTTCAAAATTATATTTGATAGTGATAGTTTTTTAAAAATATTATATCTCTTATTACAGGAAGCTCAATTGGGGGAACCCCCGATCATGGATTAGTCGTTCATCCCTCTTTATTCTTATAAAGATGAGAATGGGGCATGAAATGGTCTGATAAGAGGGCGGAGCGTTCATTTGTGAGTATTCATTATGTTTCAACTTTAATATTCATATTTTGACTTTGTTGCTAATGTTTCAACTTTAAAACTCGTAGAACGTATTTAAGAAGAAGTGGGAAGAGATTAATCCCCAGCCGCCTCCCCAATTTGTTGATGGCACACCCCTACCTCGACCATCTAAGCTAGATGTAAGTCAAAACATTTTCTCAACTTTTTCATTATTCTAATATAATATATAGATATATATGAATGATACATTACGGCTAAATTTAATTTTATTCACAAATTTATAGGTGTGGAAGGAGACCGTGGCTAAACCGAATAAGGGTCAGTGGTACGGCGTACCGGGTGGATCACGTAGTACGGGAACTTCGAGCTCCCATACTTACCCCCCGAAATGGGAGGATCCATCCACGCTTGAGTTGAAGTGAAGGTTTGACAGGTTTGAGGAGAAACAATCCTCTGAATTGACGAAGATGAAGCACACACTCCATGCCTTGCTTAGAGCATTCAAAGTTTGACCCAGGGTGCTGTCGCCTCTTCGCCTAATCAGCCACACCTGTCAACTGGTTCACCTCATATACAACCCACACCCATCCAACAGAAGGGTTCCCATAGGACTTCATCGGGAGGGCAGCGATCCACCTCCAGGCACACGCCTCCAAATTACATACGTGATGACGAGCACGACGACGATGATGAGAATGATGATGGTATTGGACCCTAGTAGACGGACACTTTCTGATATTTTAATAATTTTTATTACGACAAACAGTTTGTGTATTAAATTTGTAATGTATTAGCAATATTTAACGATATATTTGACGTTGACGATCCGTGATCGTCATTTTGATTTAACATTTGATGATTTATTTGATATTGGACGATCTGTGATCGTCATTTTGATTTAATATTTGATGATGCATTTTTGGTAATGGACAATCCGTGATCGTCATTTTGAATTGATAATTGATATAAAATGATGTATTGTTGGAATGTTGGTGTTTTTTGAGTAGCAATACGAAAAACAGGGTGCAGGTTGGTTTGGAACAAAAGCGGCAGAAATCTGTTGATTTTTGCCAAAGTTAGCCACGGATTAGCCACGGCTAAGCCATAGCTAATCTTTACACTGACATCAGCTTAGCCACGGCCGGGGTATGGCCAAGGGCCATGGCTTAGCCACGGCCGGGGTATGGCCAAGGGCCATGGCTTAGCCACGGCCGGGCTATTTCAGGGTAAAAAGTGGCCAATGTTGGCCAGGGCTTGACCGTGGCTAAATAGTCGTAGCCATGGTTACCTACGCCACGTTTAGCCACGGAATTTTTCCGTGGCCAATCCATGGCTAATTGCATTTTTTTCTAGTAGTGTTTTAAGTGAAAGAATATTTTAGATGCCCATACAATTCTTCATTTATTTAATTTTAATTAAAATATATTTGATGCGAGTCAAATTTGGGAAAGGTCAAGTAGGTCAGTTGCTTCGGTTGAATTTGAGGCAAGTGGAATTAATCTGGAAGACTGGAACCTGCAATAAGTGAAAGGCAACGTGAGCTACCTAATATGGGTCTTGGCTAAGACCCTCTGATGCTTAAGTAAGTGATCAGATTAAGTAAGAATCTTAGCAAAGTCGGTAGATAGAATGCAATCAATCTCTCATTCTTACCACAAATGCAGGGTATTTATAGCATGGCCATGTAGATCTTCCCCCATAGATCTCTAGGCTTAGTAGGCCACCATATCATGATGTGGAATGGCCTATAAGCCTAGAGGCTTTATCTAGTGGCCACTTGAAATGAGCCCTGGTTTTCCCTACTGCAGCTCGAGCGGTCGTTAAATATGCCCAAAGCACACCCGGAAGTTCATTGGCCCACTGAGCGTAGCCTTTAGGTTTTAGATGAGGATCCTATTTTTCACTTATGCTTGCCTATTCGACTAGGGCTTACCGACCACGGTGAATTGTTGCTCGATTCTTTGTTCGCGGCACTATTCAATCTTCTATCTACTTTGAAATTGGGTTCCAATGTCTGAGATGGGAACTATAGGAACCCCGAACAAGCAAATAATCACTACTAGAAACGGATCAAATAGCCACGGATTTTAACCACGGAAAACATCCGTGGCTAATTCGTGGCTAATTGCCACGGATTTGGAAAAATATTTTTAAAAAAACTTAGGTACGGATTACCCGTGGCTAATTTTCGTGGCTAAAATTGGCGCGGAGTTTGCCGCCAACTATTAGCCATGGCCTGGCGCTAACTGGATCGGAGATGACGCTTGGCAGGAGCTACAAACAAAATGGGGGTTGCCCAATTTTCTTAAAAAGAGCACAGTGAACAAAGCTAATTGGGCTTCCGATTATAGTGGAAGGGGTATGATCGGCCATAAAGGGGGTTCAAAATCTCACCTCACTTACAACGACGAGTTGGTTAGTATGTGGATTTCATAAGTACTTCAAAATTATGTTTGATAGTGATAGTATTTTTTTATATCGGATTAAAATATTACATATCTTATTACAGGAAGCTCAATTGGAGGAACCCCTGACTGTGGATCAGTTGTTCATCCATCTTTACTCTTATAAAGATAAGAATGGGGACATAAAATGGTCTGATGAGAGAGTGGAGCGTTTATTTGTGAGTATTCATTATGTTTCAATTTTAATATTGATATTTTAATTTTGTTGCTAATGTTTCAACCTGAAAACTTGTAGAACGCATTTAAGGAGAAGTGGGAAGAGATTAATTCCCAGCCGCCTCCTCAATCTGTTGATCGCACCACCCTACCTCAACCATCCAAACTCGATGTGAGTCAAATAACTCTCAACCTTTTCAAATTCTAATATAATATGTAGATACATATGAATGATACATTACGTCTAAATCTAATTATATTCACGGATTTATAGGTGTGGAAGGAGACCGGTGCTAAACCGAATAAGGGTCGTTGGTACGACGTACCAGGTGGATCACGTAGTACGGGAACTTCGAGCTCCCATACTTACCCCCCGAAATGGGAGGATCCGTCCACGCTTGAGTTGAAGGGAAGGTTTGACAGGTTTGAGGAGAAACAATCCTCTAAATTGATTGAGATGAAGCACACACTCTATGCCTTTCTTCAAAGCATTCAAAGTTTGACCCAGGGTCCTTCACCTCTTCGCCTAATCAGCCACGCCTGTCAGCTGGTTCACCTCATGTACAGCCAACCCCTATCCAACAGAAGGGTTCCCGTAGGACTTCATCGGGAGGGCAGCGATCCACCTCCAGGCATACTCCTTCAAATTACGTATGTGATGACAAGCACGACGATGATGATGAGAATAATGATGGTATTGGACCTTATTAGACATTGATACTTTCTGATATTTTAATAACTTTTATTACGACAAACAGTTTGTGTATTCTCCAACTACTTTAAGTTTGTAATATATTAGCAATATTTGACACTTTCTTCAGTTTATTTGATGATATATTTGGTGTTGGATGATCCGTGATCGTCATTTTGATTTAATATTCGATGATACATTTGGTACTGGACGACCCGTGATCGTCATTTTGCCACGGATAATTGACATAAAATGATATATTGTTGGAACGCTAGTGTTTTTTGATTGGCAATACGAAAAATAGGGTGCAGGCTAGTTTGGAACGAAAACGGTAGAAATCTGTTGATTTCTAGCAAAATTAGCCACGAACTAACCATGCCTAATTTTTTGCAGCTATATAGGAATTAGCCACGGTCAGGCCATAGCCAAGGGCCACGGCTTAGCCATGGCCAGGCATTTTCAGAAAAAAAAAGTAGCCAATTTGGCCACGGGTTGCCCGTGGCTATTAGCCACGGCCAGACTATGGCTAATGGCCATGGCCAGAATTTCGTGGCCACTAGCCACGGCCTGGCCATGGCTAATCACGGCCGTGGCTAAATGGTCGTGGCAATGGTTAGCCACGCCACTTTTAGCCACAGAAAAATTCCATGGCTAATCTTCTTGGCCACGGATTTTTTGCAAAATCAGCGGCTAAAATCCGGGGTAATTTTTTCTAGTAGTGAATATTTTTCCACAAAATGATCGGATCGAGGCATCAGTGATCTTTGCGACTGCCTCAGCCTCTACGCACTTGGTGAAATATTCGATGTCAACCATCCTGTACTTCCTTTATTGGGTCGGAAGTGGAAATGGTCGCACTATATCAATCCCCCATTAGTCGAATGACCAGGAGACATCGATGCTTATCATACCCATGGGGGTTCGATGGTTAAGATTGCGATGGTATTGGTAATTCAGGCATTGTTTGGCAAATTGCTTAGCATCCTCGACGAAGGTAAACCAAAAGAACCCAATCGTATTAATTCTTAGGGCCAGTGAGCACTGTGGATCGACTCCATAACTTCCACAGCTTCGGTTAGGTTTAAACAATGAAGAGGGGGCCCGACTAATGACTTTTTGAACAGACGTTCGAATTCATCAAGCATGAATTGGGTCACCTGGTATTTGTATCTTCCAGCGGCAAGAGCATCCGCAGGGACGAAACTATTAGTTAGATACTCTATAATTTCATCTTGCCATGAAGGTTCCCGTAGCTCAATGGATAGAACCTGTTCAGGAGGCTAGTGCTCGATTTTTGGGATTTGTGTAACCAAGAGGGCGATTGATCGGCTCCTTGTACCCCTTTGGCAACTCGTGAATTTTGAGAGGGCATTTGAAGGAGACGAATCGTTCTCTCAATGCGCTCACTTTTTCCAAATATTTGACCATGGAGGCCTCCTATGCACGTACATCCCCTCCACTTGACTCGCTACTAGCTGTGAATTGACTAAGATTTTGATGGGCTGGATTCCTTATTCAATCTCAATTTTCATGCCTATGATCAAGGCTTCGTACTCCGCCTTTTTATTGGTCACACTGGAATTTAATTTTATAACGAACTCGAGCTCCAAGCCTTCTGGATTTCTCAAGCATACTCCGGCTCCCCCTTTGGCTGGTCGAGAAGTTGTCCATGTGGATGACCCATAGATCGTTGGTCGTATAGGTTTCGATCGAGGGCACAATTCTTTCGAACAGGAGATCGACTAGGATTTGAGTTTGAATGGTCATTTGGGGCTGAAATGAAATATCAAACTCCCCCAATTCAATAGCCCACTTTATCAACCTTTCGGAGACATCTGGCTTGGGCAACATTGCTTCAAAGGTTGATTGGTTAGGACCATGATCGAGTAGGATTGGAAATAATAATGTAGCTTTTGAGCAGTGAACACCAGCATGAGCATGAATTTTTCGATCTCTAGGTAGTTCTTCTCAGCCCCCTGAGGACCTTACTTAACATAGTAAATCGGTTGGTGGACGTTTCCCTCAATGGTGACAATCACTGAGCTAATGGCCACTTGAGACACAGTCAAATAAAGATTGAGGGGCTCACCCTCAACTAATTTTTCTTCTTTTTCCTACTCTTATCGAACTTGACCAGCTCCTCTTCCTCTTCTTCTTGCCAACTTATAGCTATTCATAAGGTTTTGAAGAATGTGAGATTCAGTCAGCCGATCGGGAGATGAAATGGTTGAGGGCGATGATACACCTGCAAAAGCCGTTGAATATCGCTAGTGGTCTGGGTAGTAGCAATCTCTTAGATTGCCTCAATCTTGGTTAGATTAGCCTCGGTTCTCCTCTAATTGACCATGTATCCCAAGAATTTCCCTCCTTGGACACCAAAGGCGCATTTCGAGGGGTTGAGTTTCATATCGTATTGCTTGAGTATAGCGAAAGTATCCCTAAGATGGTCAAGGTGGTCGGACTCCTTGGGGCTCCTAACAATCATGCTGTCAATATAGTTCTCCATAATAGACCCGATTAGTCCCTTGAATGTCTTGTTCACAAGCCTTTGATAGGTCACCCCTGCATTCTTGAGGCCGAAAGATATAACCAAAAAGCAGTAGATCCTTTTCTTGAGCACGAACAAAGTTTTCAACATTTAGTAATACCCTTGGAACGCATCCATCATGCTCAACATTTTGCAACCAGAGTACAATCGACCAAGAGGTCGATCTGGGGTAAAGAATATGGGTCCTTTAGGTAGGCCTTATTGAGGTCTGTGAAGTCATTGCACATGCGCTATTTCCCCAGTGTCTATAGGACCATGGCCATGTTGCACAACCAATCGGGTGTTGGATCTCAACGATAAAGCCCGCCTTGAGGAACTTATTGACTTCTTCCGCCATGCATCAAGCACATTGCACACTACCTCACCTACCCCAACTAGAGTGGGGAATTGATTTTTAAGTGGAAAGTCGATACAATCGCCCGAAATCAGTTGAGGGTGTGCCTCCCCAAAATCATGTTGTATGTGAATGGCTCGTTGACCATCAAGTAATCAATGAAGAGTGTTCATCTGTGAGTGGCCTCCCCCAGAGAAATCAGCATCTAGACAATTCTGATCGAAAAGATCTCCGATCCCCCAAACCCGATCAGCAGGGTATGAACGGGTTGCATATCTTTGTCGCCTAAGTTCATTATTTGAAGAGTGGAGTAAAAGATAACATTAACAGAGCTTCCATTATTAACCAAGATGCATGTCACAGAAAAGTTTGACACATCTACAGTGACAACCATCGGGACATCGGGTGACTCGCCGGCCCCCGATGGGAGAGTTACATTTTTAATATCCATATCACTAAATACAATAGCATTGGCATTGATGTTGTTGACCTAATGGTTCTCTCCTTCAATGCATGGGTTGACCTCCTTGCTCCAAACTCCTCAAAATGTGTTGCCTGCTTGCTCTCAAATCTCTGCTATTCAAGCCTTCGGCAATGGTATAAATGACCCCCTCGGTCGAGAGGTTGTTGTCGATTGGATTCTTACCATTTTTCCTGGAGGGGGAGCTTATGGTTCCCTACAACATATCCCGAGATGTGGGGACCTCAAGGTTGTTAGCCACAAACTCCTTCAAGAGGCCCTTTTGAATGAGCCATTCGATTTCATTTTGAAGGGCATAAAAATCGTTATGATCATGCCCATTTTGCTTCTATAAGGCACAGTATTTACTCAATTTTTTAGCCTCTTTTCCTTCCGGAATTTTGTTTGGAGTTTTGAAGAGCTTCTGATCGGTAACAAAGAAGATGTGGCTTCGAGGAGAGTTCGAAGGGGTGTGGTCAGAGTACCTTTTGATAGGAGAATCCTTCCAATATTTCTGGTCCTTATTTTCCTTCCTATGGACTCCCTTTTCTTTCTTTTTCTTAGAGTCCTTCTGTCTTTATGTTTGATGTGGTGCATCTCCCCGGATATCATGAAGCTGGAGGTCAACATTTGCAATTCCCTCATTGATTGAGAGAACGATGGCTTTGGCACAATCCTCGTGCTGAAGGGCAATATAGAGACAGCAAAATTGACAAAGTTGATCTTTGGGTCATTAACTTTAAGGTCCTCGTTGTTAAAATGGGTAAGTCATGAAGTCACGGAGGGACTTGCCTTCTTGCTAACGTACCATGAAGATGGGTATGAGGAAACTTGGTGTCTTTCTTAGCCGCAAAGTGGTGTAGGAGTCAATCGGCCAATTCTTCAAAGGAATAGATCGATTTTGGCTCTAGGAAAGTGAACCAATATTGGCCCACTCCGAAGAACACTATGGCAAAGAACTTTGCGGTCATCCAGTTCGATAGCCGATAGATATCCATCGCATTCTCGAAGTAGAGCAAGTGATCTTCTGGGTCAGCACTTCAATCATAATGAGGGAGGTTGACCGAGACTCACTCGTGGAGACAAATCTTTTTTTCTCGAATATGGTGGGCGAAGGCCATATGTCTCTGATTGTATTAGTGGTTGGTCGGGGGCCTTTGCCCATCATATAGCTCAATCCTGCCCTTTGGGTCCTCAAGGTCAGCGATCATTCATGTGAGTTGGTGTAGATGATTCTTCATTTGTTCGAGTTCCCCTGGAGCCAGGTTGATTTGAGAATTCCCTCGGAAAATGGTCTGGTGGGGATGACTCACCTCTGGGTATTGGCAAAGGGGAACCTTGCTGTGGTGACTAGACTTAGCCTCTTCTTCCACACGGGAAGGTCGATAGCTCACAGCCCGACTGGAGTTTTGATGCGAAGGGGTGCGGTTGACCGCTGGGGCTATGGCTGGGTTGGGACCCAGGGGGGGCTGGGTCTACGCGCTCCTTGTTCGACAAAATCCTTTAATCTCTCGAGGGGGATTGTGATCATTTCTTTCGTGACATGTGAGGGCTCACTAGCGCCTCCCTAAGGGCATGAGCCTTGCTTATTCTATCAGTACTAACGGGCACGACTTGAGCCCTAAGGGGTGCTCAAGACAAACCTGCCATGTCGACTTGTGGCAGAGTCATGTTCACATGTTAAGGAGGTGGTGGGAGGTCGTGGACCAAATGTTGGTCCTTTCCCGCTACTTCAGTGCTTTGAGCACCAAAAGGGTTCCTCCTAGTAGTCACTATAATGCTTCCTTGATTTCAAGTGTGGTCTCCCACAGATGGTGCCAAAAATGATTCGAGTTAAATTTGGGAAAGGTCGATTAGGTCAGTTGATCCGGTCGAATGTGAGGTAAGTGGAATTGATCGGAAAGACTGGGACCTGCAACAATGGAAAAGCAACGTAAGCTAGTCGAGATGGGTTTCGGCTAAGACCCTCCCATGCTTAAGTAAGTGATCGGATTAAGTAAGAATTTGAGTAGAGTGAGTGGATGGAATGCAATTAATGTCTCCTTCTTACCATAAATGTAAGAATATTTATAGCACGGCCACGTAGATCTTCCCCCATGGGGCCCCTAGGCTTAGTACACCACCATGTAACGAAGTGGAATGACCCATAACCTAAAAGGTTTAATCTAGTGGCATTAGGTGGCTTTAAGTAATGAGGTATGAAGTTAGGTGATTGCCCCACACATTGAGTTGGTAAGGCATTTAATATTAGCATAGGGTGATAAGAGGTAACGTGGGCCTGGTCGGTTATGGGCTCGACCTCATGACCCTCTTTCGAACAGCTCGGTCTACCTGAGTGTGTCCAATCGAAGAGTTAGTTGTTTGACTGGTCGCTAGGGAGACGCATTGGTCGTGTGGGTCGTGAGGGTGATGCGTTGCCCAAAAAGGATTGGTAGGAATATGCCATGTCAATATTTTATTAAATGAAAATTGAGCTAAATAAAATTTGGGATTAAATTATTAAATGTAACAGAAGCAAAAAACATAAATCCTTTTATTGAACTTAAAGGTATTTTTGTTCGTCAATGTACTTCTTTTAAATTGAGGGGGGGAACCGTTTTTAAAATGAAATACAAAATGACTACGTCAAATGTTCTTAGCTCACTAATTTAAATGCATTTTTATTTTTATATATCTATTGGTAGAATCTTTTAAATACCCTTTAACAAAATTATGTTTTCTCCAAGTACTTGCTCCAAAATGAAAACCATCAAGCATAAGGCGAATTTTTTTTATGGATTCAGTGTTTAGTTCTCACTCATACACCCAATGATCTAAATTTAACCATATATTTCATGTATTTTATAAAAAACTAATACATAATATGTGGTTGAATTTAGATTGTTGAATTTATAGACCCGATTTATGAAGTATCTCCCCGCATAACGTTACCACTTTAATGGTGGGTTCTTTTTAAATTTATATTTTAGTTTATGCCAATAATTGTAACATGTATAAAAGACATTTTAACCAAATATTCATCAGAAGGTATTAAAAAATTAAAACTAATATAATTATAATCAATCGGGCGATTTACACTTTACATCTTGAAAAGCACCTTAAATAACCATTTTGTACCTTTAAAAAAAGAAATAGCAAATTGCATCCCAAAAAAAATTTAATTTTGGTATCAATGCACCCTCACAGTTTTTTGTACAAAAAAATCAATTGGAATTGACTTTTTGTAATGGCAAAATTTTCAACTTAAAAATAAAATATAATTTTTGCTCTGAACTCTAGCATTTAACATTAAAAGAGCAATAGACTAAAGCTACCTAATATAATATATTAGAGATATTACTCTTTCTTATTGAAGTTTATTCTTTTTATAGTAATATGAAAATTGTTAAATTGGACCACTATTTTCAAGAACAAATATTTGGAGTTAAAATATAAATAAAAAAGTTTTTCACTAAAAAAAATAGGTGCAATTAGTTAAAGACAAAACAACGAAAAAAAATGCATAATCAGTAGCAAATGAAACAATATATTTTAACTTCACATTAATGGTCTCAAAAAAAAAATTCATCATTTGGCATTTTCATATAGATTAACGAAATTATTATTCATCACTATGTCCAAACAAAATTTTTCGAAAAATATATTTTATATAATAAATTGTAAATACAATTTCTTCTTGTCACAACAAGGAGTCTAACAAATATGTTTATTAAATAAATTACCTTGGGGTACTTCTCTCAATTTGTCATGTTATCACTCCAATCGTACTTGAATCATTCAAATTATTTTTGAAATTCTATCATATCTTGCTAGAAAATGAAGAGTTTTAGTTTCAAAAAATCCTAGTGTTGCTTTGGAAATTGTTACTCTATTTCTCTATTTTGTGAAAGGTAAAATGCCTCAAATAAATGTTGCAAATTGTGTCCATAATTTTGGAGAGAAATTAATATTTTTCAGACTGATAATTTTTTCCTCATTAGAGGTCAATTTCAATAAACTTTTTGACTTAAACTTTTGTTTTTTGAGAATGCAAAATAGCTATCTAAAATATTTTTAGGGTGCAAAGTGTAAATCGGCCAACGCAATCGACGGATGAAAGTGCAGTTCAACTGAATAGATTGCAGAACAAGAAGCCTACTTCCACTTAACTTCCAATCTTTCTTTCAGAAACTCAAATGGCGAACAGAAACTCAACTAAGCGTGCGCTGACCGAAGGTTCAATCCCTTTGCCCAATCTACCCGAAGAGATCATCACAGAAATCCTGTTGAGGCTGCCCGTCAAAACCCTCATGAGATTCAGGTGCGTTTCGAGTTCTTGGCTTTCTTTGATCTCGAGCACACAATTCGTAAAGACACATCTCGAGATTTCCTCTAAGAAAAACATATATTCCCATAGTAGACTCATCTTTCGCTCCAGTCCTCGCCCCACGGTTTTTCACACCTTTTCACTTTACCCCAAGATAGATGAGGATTCGTGTGTGGATACTTTGGTGTTTGATTATCCTTTGACTGATCCGGATGACGCAATTAGGATTGTGGGGTCTTGTAATGGCTTGGTTTGTGTAGCTATGGACCCCTGTAGCGTTGTTATTTGGAATCCAGCTACAAGAAAATCAAAACAATTGCGGGATTGTAATTCTGGTAGATATACACTTGGAATGGAATATGGGTTTGGCTATGATCCATCTAATGATGATTATAAAGTTGTGATATCTGCTTGGGTCTATGGTGATCAGGGGTTGTCTGAAAACCAAGTCAAGATTTATAGTTCTTGTGCTGATTCGTGGAGAACTGTGAAATGGGCTGGTGGTAAAATATTTGATGGTCCAGGTGTGTTCGTGAATGGATCCATCCATTGGAAAGTGTATTACGATGATAATCCTAGTAATTGGGCTGTAATTGCACAGAATGTGATGACTGAAACTTGCTCGAATGTGGAACTTCCTATGTGTGTTAGTGATGATGCTAATGCTATGTTGGGGGTTTCCGGAGGGCTTCTCTGTGCATCGTATGACTATGGTAGTTATATGGATGTTTGGGTGATTAAAGAATATGGTGTGAAAGAATCTTGGACTAAGTTAGTTTGCGTCCCGTACTTTTTCTGCATGAGGCATCTTGATCATATCAGACCGAAGCTTTTGTTTGTTTCGGAGAGCGGAGGGATTTTGCTGAACCTTGGTTCTGATTTGATAATGTATAAACCGTCTCAGTACCATGAGATTCATTGGTTAGGCGATCATATTGAGGTTGAAGCCACTGCATATACTGAAAGCCTTCTCTCCCCTGACCTTGATCATGTGGCTCGTAGCTTATAGGATCAGATTAAAATTTGGTAGTGCCTCCTTGAGGCATTTAGTAATCAGTGGTTAGGCAATCATATTGAGGTTGAAGCTGCTACCCTTATGCCCTTTCATCCTTCCCTGCGATCTTGACTCTACAGATTCGAGTACTCTTCTTCGTGAGCCCCAAGATTCAAGCAGAGATTAAACTGCTTTTTGGTTCATCCAATTCAGGAAATTCGTACCAGGCTCGGAATTACTTGTGTTAGGAAACTTCGACATTATGATTCACCATTGCGGCGAAAATGGAGTGCTTTTTCGGGGGAAATCAGACTTTTTTTTTTGGATGGTTTTTGTGCTGATGCAATATAAAAAGTTCATGATTGGTTCTCTAATCTCGAGTTCAGAAATGGAGCGTTATTTTTCAGAAGTAGAAGTGGATTCAATAACAGGCTGTGGATAGACGAGAAACTAGTATAAACTTGAGTTATAATTATAGATTTCGCTTGTACAATATCATAAGAAATTTAGAGGATGTTTGGCTAAGCTTATTTGGAATATCTTGTAAGTTTCTTATAAGATAGTTTTAGAAGCTTATAAAATGTTAGATTCTAGTTTGAAAATAAGAATGTTCAGATAAATACATGGTTGTAACTTATAAAATGCCAGTAATAGAAAATTTCTAATTAGTTTGGTTGAAATGAAAGAAACTTATTAAGAAGTTCAAAATAAGTTTAACATCCTGTTAATTTTTTGAGAAGAATTTTAAATTCTTAAATATCTTATTTTAGGAACTCATAAACTCTGTTCTTAAAGATTTTATCAAACATGTCATAACAAATATATAATCGTATAAGCTCTCTAATATTTTATAAATGTTTTTAGAAGTTTTTTGTAAGTTCATCCAAAACACCTCCTAATCTCAATGGTGGTTGTATTATTACTAGATTCCATTAGCAATATTCATCATGTGGGAAACAATGAAACTTCACCCCATGCGGTCTACATGAAAAGTGTTTCATGTTTGGTAGTGACCTTTTTTTTCTAAGTCTTTCCTTTATTTCCATAAATATTATATATATATATATGTATGTATTTATAGTCTATACTATTTGTACTATTATATAAAGAGGTAGCACCACTTAATTAATAACTACATTATTCGGTACCTCAATCTTTTGGGTTTGTTATTTTTTTTTTAGTTCTCTCTTCCTCTTTCATCTTTTACGTTATTTCACTCTCTCTCTCTCTCTTCTCCCCCCCCCCCCCACATCTTTATCATCTTTTATTACTTCTTTATATTTTCTTTCTTAATTTTATTTTATTTTAAACTATTTTATTTTATTCTTATCATTAATTTAATTAATAAATATATTAGAAATAGTTAAAATGATATTTGTATAAAAACACTAATAAATATCTATAATTTTAAACTAATTAAATTTAAGAATGTAATTAAATTACATATATATATATATATATATATTATTTGCACAGATATTGAGTATGCCCAAACAATTAGTTATTCATATATAAAATACAACTTCTCAGATATGAAAATTATTATTGCGTACTAGGGTGTTCAAATTTTATTAGTAGCTTTTTAAACATTTATTTCTAGTGAAGGAGTTTGTATAAATCAAGAAATTAACTTAGAAAACTACTTTTGTTTTTTTTAAGAATATATCTCATTTAGTTATATTGATAACTCTGAGGTGCATATATTGGTAGGGAATCGAACTTGAGACCTTAAAGTTTTGAAATCTTCGATTCGCCAATTGAAGTAGGCTTGATCAACAACTTGAAAAACTTATTGAATGAAGAAAAATTGAATGCTTCACTATACCAACTTATTTGATTATATACAATTGAATTGACTATTATTTAATTATAACAAAGTTCTGATTTATATGGGGAAAAGTCTTGCAGAAGAACGCACTTGAAGGAAAGGGGAAAGTGCAGCTTGGGCCTTTTGGGATTTGAGATTTAATGGGTGGAGAGGCAAGTACGGAATTGACCATGTCTCTACCACACAATTGACTAAAAAAATAAAATATAGTTATGAAGCTACAACCCTAGTAAAAAACCGACCCATGACTGACCCGCTTCCTCCTCCTGTGCTTCAGCCGGCGACGCCCAAAAAACCGCCGGATAAGCGGCCGCCGCTGCCCCTCCCACCACGCCGGACCTTCGCCGAAGTCACCAACCCCGCAGCTGGATCCTTCTCTGAGATTTCATCGCGTGAACAGAAAAAATACTTCAACAATGCCTTGGGTCCGATGGGAATTGCTACGCGAAAAAATGGCTTGAAGGCCCTTAAACTTTCGCCTGAAGATTGTGAGATTTTGATGCGGCCATATCAGTATGCTCTTATAGGCAAATTCCCGTGCGGAGGCCCTTCTTGGAAGACTTCAGAATTTTGTTCCATAATCTCAAATTAAACGGTGTTTACCAGTTTGGGATTATTGATGAAAAACATTGTCTCATTGTGCTTTCAAAATCGGAGGACAACAATACGCTGTGGAGGAAGAAATTTTTAGATTTCCATGGCTTCACGATGCGTATCCTCAAATACACCGCTGATTTTGATCCAGACGTTGAGTCTTCCATTGTGCCAGTGTGGGTTGAGTTCCCAAAGCTCAAACCACACCTTGCCAACGATCGTTGTGTTTGGGGGCTTGCCGAATTGCGTGGAACGCCGTTGCGCATGGACGAGCCTACGTCGAACCGAACTTGACCGAGTACAGCTCGAGTTTTGGTGGAAATTGACGTTCTTCAACCAATAGACGAGGTACTTGTTGTCGAATATGGTGGTGTTGATATACTACAAAAGGTAAAGTATGGTCCTATTCCTCACTATTGTGAATGCTGCCGTGAGTTTCATACCAAGAATGAGTGCAAAATTCCAACTCAAGAGCAAAGACCTGTAAGTGCTCGACAAAATGTCCAAGAGAAGAAAAATGAAAATATTATCACTAACCCTCCAAATGTTCGACAGAGTGCCAATGAGAAAGCCCCTCAAGAATGGCGGGTTGTTTCGAATCCTAGAAGGCAGTGTTCCGACAAAGCCCTGGAAACTATTGATGACGAGGACGTGCTGGAAGTGGATAATGTGGCTGCCAACATGTCTACTACTGCTCCGGTTCTCGACACCCCTCCGTTTAAGAATTCTGCTGCTAACCCTGTTCTCGCTCCAGGTGATATTCAGTCCAATAATGCAAGTGCTTCCCCTCTCCCAAGTAAGAACCTCATCCTGAATTCAGCTGCTCTAGTCCCCATTTTGACTGCTCAAGAACCTTCCTTAAAGCTTCAGAAGGAATTCAGCCCCACGATGCAAGTAATGACGGATTATGGGCAGATAACAATCTACTTTGTGATGCCCCTACTAAGGGTACCGCTGCTGGAGAAGTCCGTGGTAGTTGCACAAACCTACTGCAGCATCAAGATGACCCACACAGACAAGCCCACAATTACGACAATCAACATGGCTTATCAAACAAATCAGTTGTTGCTCCCTCTCTAAGTGCCCTCACCTCTCCAACATGGTTGCTGCCCCTTTTGGTGTTGATCAGCCCCTAAACTCAGCAGCTGGCATTCCTTCAGCTGATCAACAACTTATGCTGTTAGCTGCTCCAGGTGTTATTCAACCCACTAATGCAAGTGTTTCCCCTCTTCCAGCTGCTGCCCCACTGCTCACAAACTCAGCAGCTGGCCTTTCTTCAGCTGATCAATGACTTATGCACTCAACTGCTCCCGAACAGATTTCACGAGACCAAGAGGTTGCCAAGAAGCGCCCAAACGGAACTCCATCTGAAAATGATTTCATACAACCTGATGGGGTAATGGCCTCTCCCGCGGTCCTTTGCCATGTTGGGTGCGCTCGCTTGGCAGACCAAACGGAGAGTGTTACACTTGTGGTTGCGCCACGTGACTTGGTAGGGTCTTCACCAATCACGGAGGTTGGGAATTTGGCTCCCCCAACTCACTCTTGCTACTTTGGGTGCGCTCGTTTGGCGGGTCGAGAAGGGGATGTCGTTGGTTTTCTAGTTGAGCGGCCCTCGATTCATGAGAGCAAGGGCCCATGTCTTTTAAATGTTGCCGGTGATGATGATTCTCTCATCCCAGTTAACACCAATGCTCATGATCATATGCAACATTTAGTCATTGATGAGGCTAGAACTGCTGCGGTACATAAAAGAGGAGGATCAGTTGATGATGCAATCCTTCAAGACTCAGAATTTACACGAAGGAAAAATACAGTCAAGAAGCCCGAGGTGCCACCTTGAACTCAGAGACAAACCAGGAGCAAAAGTAAACCCACTAAAGAAGGTATTTTCTTCATCAATTGTTAATGAATTTAAACAAAATGGTGTAGAATATTAGAGGTATTGCCAATTCAAATACCCAAAGTTATTTACATCGCTTGAGGAAAAAAAAGAAGCTAAATATTCTTGTCATCATTGAGCCAATGACTGATCTAGATGCTAGCTTTATGACTCGTAGATTTGGTTTTGAGCAAGTTGTGTCAAATGTGGCTAATCAGATTTGGGTCTTCTTTGACTTTAGCACCTGTATTAATATACTTGAGAATCATGAACAGTTTATCCATATTGCAGTCTCTCATCCTTCAGTGGCTAAGCCATTTTTTTATTCTTTTGTATATGCCAAATGCTCGAGATGGGAACGACGCGAGTCATGGGACAGATTGAGAAATATTTGCACCTCTTCCTTTTGGCTTGTGGCCAGGGATTTTAATGCAGTGCTGACTGTTTCCGAGATGAAAGGTTGTGCTACTCCAAGGCTGGGGGATATTGAAGAATTTGCAGACTTTGTACAAGACTGTGAGCTACAAGATGCGGGCTGCATCGGGAGTCAGTTTACTTGGATGGATAAGAAGAGGAAATGGAAGAGATTGGATAGGGTGTTGCTTTCTAACAAGTGGGCTGACCTATTCTGGACCACCCGAGTATGTCACCTATCCCTATACAAATCTGATCATGTTCCATTGATGATTCATTTGGAGAATAATGCTTTCAAAGGGCTATCCTCATTTCGATTTCAACACATGTGGTGTCACCACCATGGATTTTTGGAGGAAGTACAGCGTAACTGGAATATACCTATCGTAGAAACAGCGATGGTGAAACTTTAACGCAAGCTTGGCCGACTCAAACAACGCCTGAAATGGTGGAATAAGCATGTTTTTGGTAATATCTTTGATGTTGTGGCTGCTAAGAAGGCTGCTGTTCAGAATTGCGAGCGCCTTTTCGAGCAAGATCCCTCAGAACACAACCTAATCAACTTGAACAGATCAAGTGCAGAGCTCACTAAATCCTTAGCAATGCAAGAGAGATATTGGAAGCAGAAAGCTGCCTGTAAATGGGCAGCAGAAGGGGAGTGCAACACTAAATTCTTCACTCATTGGTTAAAAAGAAACGAGCACGGGCAGCCATCCACACTATTTTGGAAGGAGATCAAGTTCTCACGAGTCCAGTCGACATGGAACAATCAGCTGTGGCCTTCTTCCAGAAGCTTTTGAATTCGGGGGAGGATGAGATGCTACCGGATGACTTTGCTTGTATTCCTGAACTTATTTCGAAGTCAGACTCTGATAACCTCTGTGTCACACCGACTTTGGACGAGGTGAAGGAAGTTGTGTTTGATATCAGTCCCGATAGTGTGGCTAGGCTCGACGGATATACTTCTCTTTTCTTTCAAATATGTTGGGATATAGTGGGGCAGGACATTTTTGAGGTAGTTCTGGACTTCTTTGATGGGAGCCAAATGCCTAAAGGGTTCAAAACTACTACTTTAGTGCTTATTCCCAAGACCAACACAGCCTCCTCTTGGGCTGATTATAAACCGATCAGTCTATGTAACGGCTCAGAGTGGTTTTGTTGTTGGACGGTCCATTCAAGATAACATCCTTTTAGCACAAGAGTTAGTCCATTCGCTAAATGTGAAAGGTCAAAGTGACAAGCTTATCCTTAAGCTGGACATGGCCAAAGCATATGACAGGCTTCAATGGCCGTTTCTCTTCCATTTTCTGGAAAGCATGGGGTTTTCCGAGAAATGGATTTCTATGATACGAAGATGTGTTCAAAGTTGTTTTTTTTCTGTGCTCTTGAATGGTTCCACTACTAGTTTCTTTGAGTCTTCCCGTGGTCTAAGACAAGGGATCCCCTCTCCCCGGTTCTGTTTATTCTCGTAGCCGAATGGATTTCAAGGACTTTGGATTCTCTCTTTCAACGTATCCCCTCACTCAAATATGATGGGGATTCCCGGCAGGTGATTTCCCATTTGGCATATGCTAATGACATTATTATTTTTGCTAAGTCCTCGGATGTAAATATTATTGCATTGATGGATTTGTTGCGAAGATATGAAGTTGTTTCTGGGCAGCTTATTAGTTGCTCCAAGAGCCGTTGCGTGGTGAGCAAACATTGTAACAGCGTGCAAAAGCATTACATCTAGATGGCCACCGAATTTACTATAACCTCACTGCCAATCATTTATCTTGGAGCTCCATTGTATGTTAGGAATAAGAAAACCTCTCTTTATGCTGATATATTAGATAAGATCAGGAACAAAATTGTTGGTTGGGAGAAAACAGCTCTTTCCAATGGGGGGCGACTTTTCTTGATTCAAAGTGTTTTGTACTCTATGCCGTTGTACATCCTCCAAGTGCTGCAGCCTCCCCAATCTATTCTAAGCAAGATTGATAAGCTTCTCAATAAATTCTTCTGGGGTGACTATGGCCAACAAAAAAAGATCCATTGGACCTCTTGGCCGAATGTCTGCTATCCATACGAAGAGGGTGGATTAAATGTCAGAAAACTTGCTGAAGTTATTGAGGCCTTCTCATGGAAAATTTGGTGGAATTTTCGAAAGCAATCATTTCTGTGGGCGAAATACATGAGGGAGAAGTATGCCAAGTGGTTCTTCCCCCTTCATGCCCCTTCTCACCCAAAACACTCTAATGTATGGAGGCGTATGGTGAGTATTCGTGCGGCAGCAGAGGCTTATTTCTTCTGGATTTTAGGCCAGGGAGATTGCTCCTTTTGGTATGACTGTTGGATGGGTGAAGCTCCGCTGTCTAACTTATTAAACAGGCCAGTATGTAGGCTGGAACCAGTTAACGCTTATTGGACTGATGGGAGGTGGGATGACAGCAAGTTGCGGTCTATCCTCCCCTCTCAGTTAGTTCACCAGATTGGTCAAGTCCCTATCTCTTTTGGTAATGACGATATCCTAACTTGGAAAGCCTCCCCTCTAGGCAGATTTACTACGAAGTCCGCATTTGAAGCCATTTGTGCTAGTCGGGAACACCGTGGGCTCTTATCGCATGCTTGGACTAAACAGATCAGACCAACTGTCTCTGTCTTTATTTGGCACCTTCTCAATAGTTGGCTACCTGTCCACACAAGACTGCAGAAGAAGGGGATTATCATGGTTTCTAGATGCTATTGTTGTGGGGATAGTGTTGAGGATGCTCAGCATCTCTTTCTTAAAAGCCCTAAAGCTAGGGATATTTGGGCATTCTTTACAGAGATCTTTGATATTCCTGCCATTGACACAGATAATGCTACCATTCAGCTCAACCATTAGAAAAATTGAGTGACAACAAGCATTAAGGGAAATGTCAGGTTTGTGGTCCTGTCCTTATTTTTTGGCACATTTGGGAGGAGAGAAATGATTATGTCCATCGACAAAGGAGGTTCCTAGCCACACGAATTGTTTGGCGAGTTCTACATTAGCTGTTTATTCTATACAATGGCAATATATTCACTCCGAAGCACTGGAAAGGGGATATCCTTCTAGCAGCTCAACTGGGTTTCACATTTAATCCTTTCTGCTCAGCAGCCGAGCCCACCTCGTATTGTCTATTGGCTGAAACCAGACATTGGATGGGTTAAGCTCAATACGGACGGGGCGTCTAGAGGCAACCCGGGGGTTGTAGGTGCAGGAGGAGACATTCGAGATTGTTTTGGGGAGGTGATCTACTGCTTCTACTCTTTTTTAGGTCATCAATCTAATGCTTATGCTGAATTATACGCTGTTAAGCAAGGGTTGCAGTTGTGTTGTGAACGTGGCTTCCAAAGAGTTTTGGTGGAGATTGATGCCTCTTCTATTTTACACGTCATTCAGTCCAACATCACCAACTGGAAGCTGTCACATCTACTTATGGGGATTCAAGAGCTCAGAACCAAGGCCAATGTTCGTTTTTCTCACATATATCGTGAGGGAAACAAGGCTGCGGATTATATGGCTAACTTGGCTTGCGATGCTCTGACTTCTGCGGTCTTGGAGGGGAAACAAATTCAAGGGCTAATGCGTGGACTGCTTAAGATGGACAAGTGGGGTCTCCCTAACTTTAGATTTAAATAATTGCTCCGTTTCATTATAGTTTGGCATGTTGTATTTGGGTATGTGTTCTATTTCCAGTGTATTCCTTTGTTTGATCACTTCCATGTTGATGGTGCGTGGTTTTTGGTGGTTTGTTTGGTGTTGCTTTGTGGCGTCTTGGGCTGCTCTTGTTGTTGGGGGGAGAATTTTGTCCTGCATACTTGCCAGGGGGGTAATTGTAATTTTCAAAACATGCTAGCTAGGCCTTCTGTGCACAAACAGAACTGCTGCTGCATCTTACTGTTGCTGTTGTTTCTGGTGCAGCAGTGGGGGGGCAGTGGCTTGCTGTTTCGGAGAGACTTCACCGTTTCTGAAACTTTCCAGGGGGGTAACTGTAATTTTCCAAGAGCAGGGGTTTTTTCGCATTGGAGATTTAGGCTGCCGAAATTGGTTTATTTTGAGATGATTGGTGCTATTAATTATATTTTGGGCTACTGCTTTTGCAACGATGATTCTACTAATACTTGGCCCACGAGCTACATGATTCAACATAAGGATAAATATCTAATTTAGCGTTTCTTGGCAATTCAAGATTTTGGCCTTTGTTCCCACTTATTTTTGCAGGTTTATTTAGAGTATTTTTCTTCTTGTAATAGGAGTTGTACTCCTAATTTATGCTTTAATTCATCTCATGTTTTTTGTAAAAGGAGCAGTACTCCTTATTTATGGTACATTAGGCTTTTTGTTATTTTGCACATGTATTTTACGAACTTCCCTTTGTAATTCTTTTTATTGATTAATATAGGGGTGGGGTCCCCACAGAAAATCCTACGGCGGGCATATGCCGGTTTTTTAAAAAAAAAAAAAAAAGCTACAACCCTAGTAAAAATCCTCCAATAAAAATAAAATACAAAAAATTATTAGAAAAACCTTAATCATTGGAAAATAGTGATTTACTGTTTGTTTGGATGGATTTAAAAAAAAGTATTTCTCGAGCAATGCTTTTTCAGTAGAGTTTTTCTTAAACCAAACGATTTTGTATTTGAATACAATAATTAAAAGTGTTTTGAAATATATTTTTATTTGAATCTACTATGAGCAACTTCTTAAAAAGCCATTTTTTGGCTTTTTGTTCTGACATCTGCTTTTTTCAGAAAGCCCATCAAAACACAATGTATTTTTGCTTTGAAGTGTTTTTCACAAACTAAGTATTTCTCCTTAAAAAGAAAAAAAAAGGCCTATCCAAACATGTTTTAAAAGCCCCTTAAATTTAACCCATAAGTTTTGACTTCCATGCCTTAAGGATCTTAACTACTCCATCTTTCATATGTAATCACTACATGCTCCTACAAGTAGGATTTAAATATCATTTTAATTACAGTAGTTAGAAAAGAGTTACAATTTTCTTGTATTACGTTTTTAGTTAATAAAGTGTGTGGCTCAATGTACACCGGCCACACCTGGTCATGGCCTATATGACGCCATTTATGTAATCTCACCATGTAACTAATTTTTGATTAGTTAGTTGAGTAATCAAAATATCTTTCTTAAAAACGCTCTCCCCCCCCCCCCGAAGGGTCGTTCGCATCTGCCGTGGAGTTTAACATCGTATCAGAGCTTAAGCTTTTTTTTGGATTTCCCATAGCATATCGATTCTAATTCTTGCATTTCTTTACTTCTAAAATACCACAAATTTGGGGATTTCTTCCGCTGGATCATGTATCAGTGGGAGATGCTGACTACTACGATGGACGAATCATTCATGATACACAAATTTGATCATCTAGGTATGAATGTAGTTACTATACTGATGAATGAAAAGAATTTTTGACCGAGAGTAGATTTCTGAAAATTGCCCTTGATCAAAGATAAAATTAGGGTTTATAGATATATCAATTTCATTTCCACGGTCTAATGGTCCTAGTTTTAAACAACGGAGACGGGTTAATAGCATGATCATATCTTGGATTTTGAATTCCCTATGTAAGGATATAGTACAGAGTTTTACGTATGCTAGCACGGCTAGGGAATTATGGTTGGATTTAGATCAGAGGTATAAATAGTGTAATGGTCCTTTATTGTATCAGATGAAGAGAGAACTCAATTCTTGTATCAGATCAAAAGAGAACTCAATTCAATTTCGCAAGGTAATATGAATTTGGCTGCATATTTTAACAAACTTAAATCATTGTGGGATGAGTTGGCATGCTTTCATTCGATTCCTCAGTGTACTTGTGCTAATACACGTGATGTTCATCGATTTGTTGAGGAAACATAGTCATCCGATATGTTGATGCAATTCTTCATGGGGCTAAATGAAAGCTATGATGCACTTAAAACCAAATCCTAGTTATGGAACCGTTACCTACCGTAAATAAGGCTTATGCTATGATTCAACGAGCGGAGACACAAAGAGAAGTGCATGTCACTATTATAGATATCTCATAGCATAGTGCACTATTTGTAAAAAAAATTACCAACAAGGAAAAGGGACATTTGAAAAGCAGCGGGATAGGTTCTATGAACATTGTAATGTCACTGGACACACCAAGGAGACTTGTTTCAACCTTCATGGTATCACTACTAGAAAAAGAGTAATTAGCCACAAATTAGACATGGCGGGATGCAACGCCATGGAAAAAATTTAGTTGTGGATTTTTCGTGGCTAGTCTGTGGCCAACTTGGCGTCGAAGATTAGCCACTAATTGGCCATGAAAACATCCGTGGCTAATTTAGCTATAGATTTTTTCGTGGCCAACCTGTGGCTAATATGTAGCATATTTTATTCTATTTTTTTCCGTGGCTAAGACTTAACTAAATAATTTTTCTTTTTTTTATATGAACGGAAAAATATAGCCACGGAGCCGTGGCTATTCAATTATTTTACTATTCAATTATTTTATTCGTGTTCGATTTATTATGTTCTTTGAATACAAACGTGTTAATTTGTGTTATTAAGTATTGTATTATATATAAAAATAATAATAACACTCATTTAATTTATTATTATTACTCAAATAAATCTTTTAAATTGATATATAATTGAATGATACGATTGTGTGCTGAATATCAATTTGAATGACCAATGGTCGTTTCAATTATTCGACGATATTATAATGTTCTATTGAGTTAATACACAACACAAGTTTTATAATTATTTGTTTAGATTTTACCATTTTATTATAATATCACAATATATTAGATTATACTATATATATAAGTTTATATATATATATGTATATATTCCTGATCAGTTCACTTTAATGTTTATGATTACTTGTATATATATACAAGTTAATTATCTTGTTTTGTAAGTTTATAATTGATCAATTGTTGTCACATATATTATATTTTTATCTATAATTAAATGACATGTAATGTTATTGATAATATACAACATTTCAATGTAAAATTACCAATCAGCCACATATTTAGTATTCAAACACGGATTTAACGTGGCCAAATAATTAGCCACGGCCAATCCGTGTCTAGACGGTGGCTGAGCCATGGCTAGTAGACATGGATATTAGTCACGGACTTGTACAATTAGCCGCGGCATGACCATGGCTAGCTGTTAGCCATGGTCAGGTCGTGGCCATGGATCGTGGCTAACACGTGACCCTACAAAGTTTTTTTAGCTACGGCCTGATCGTGGCAAAATCGTGGCTAACCAAGCCATCAATCTGTTTTAATCGTAGCTAACAAGGCCACCGATCTGTTTTAGCCACCGCCACCCTCAGATGCTAATTTGTTTTTATTTAGCCACGGTTTGACCATGGCTATTAGCCACCGCTAGGCCGTAGCTAACAAGGCCGCTGATATGTGGCCTTGCCTAACCTAACCTGTAGCCGCTAATTTTTATTTTTTGATTAGCTGCGGATAAATTTATCTATATATTCCACACTTGCAAAAATTTTTCCATCTTCTTTTTTCCTACTCCCAAAGGTAACCCCTCACCCCCCCCCCCTTAGGCGCCCTCGCACGAGTGGCGCCTTCACTGTCGGCAACGGCCAGTGCTAGGGGAGGCGACTGTCGCGCGTCTCCCACAGCCCATGTAAGGACCCGATCTTTCACTCATACGTTCTATTATATATGCTTAAATGTATGTGACTTACGTGACTTGCATGTTATATGCATCATTTACGAAACAATATTGTTTTGCAAAATGTGCTCGTTTTATTTACAACATGCATCGATATAGGATTATTTTCTCATCGATGGTTAACCATCCTTCCATGCATAAAAATTCAAGAAAAATATAGTATGTATATATATATCCTTAAACACGTTTATATATATATAGATGTACACACATTAGATTAGGAATTTTCTCTATACTTCTTATAAATGCCATTTCACCAAAATGTGTCACTTTCACAAAATAATCTTGAGAATAATTATTTAAATTTCTAACACATAAAACCATATATATGTATATATAGATATATATTTAGTTTTCATATATATATATTTTAGGAAAAGCCCTAAAGGAGGCATAAATTGCATTTGTCTCCCCTAAAGACTATTTTCTTCCATACTTTCAATAAAATATCCAAAATACATGAAATAACTCACAATTTCAGAAAATTAAAGGGGGAGGACGTTTTTTCAGCATATATATATGCATAAATTCAATGCATGGTGGATATTAACCCTTAGGTCTCAATCTTCTACCAATCACTATCCATGTACACTTGTAGAGACACTTGTATATACTTCTCTAGAAGTATACCTACATGTATGGTCAAGGATTACTTAGACTACCACTAAGCACTTATAGACCACCACTAAGCACCCTTAGACCTCTTAGTTGGGTATTGAGTTGGAAAGAAGGTATCATTAGATTAAGACTTAATCCTATTTTAATCCTATTTCTTCCATTTCTTCTAACATTAGTTATAAGTAGTCAAAGGTGCAAGAAAATGCAAAACACCACACACTCACACACACAAGTAGCCGGTCACACACACACCCTCATATCTCACTTTTGTTTGTTCATTTTACCCCACAAACTCACCTTTTCTCCTTCTTGCACTACTTTGTTTCAAAACCTAGAAAGAAAAGAAGAAAACCCTTTAGAAGAAGGTAGTGATTTCTCTTGATACATGAGTTATTTTCTTATAGTATTAGCATATTATTCTCCTATTAGGACATGGGATGTAACCACAAGTTGGTTACCATCTCAGTCCGAAAGGATTTCACGATAATTTAGCTAAACGCATGTTGTATGCTCATAAACAATTGCGCTGGAAAATTGAACGTTTCTGTTGGATCTATGTTGCTAAAAATTAGATTTCATGCTTGTTTAGGGTTTATCTATGTGTTTAGGGTTTGTTTTATGTTTTAGAATTCGAAAATTTAGTGTTAAAAGCTGAAAATTGTAATTGTTTTCAAAGCTGGAAATTCTGTTTTCAAACTGGAATTACTGTTCCCGAAGCTGAAAATCTTGTTTTTCAAGGCTGGAATTTCGAATTTTATAAGCTGGAAATCTATTTTTGAAAAGCTGGAAAGGTTTTTATATGTGTTTAGGGCTTGATTTATGTGTTAAAAGTCGAAAATTCAGTGTTTAAAGCTGAAAGTCATAGTTGTTTTCAAAACTGAAAATTCTGTTTTCAAAACTGGAATTACTGTTCAAAGCCGAAAAATCCGATTTTCAAGGCTGAAAATTCGAATTTTTCAAAGCTGAAACCCTATTTTACAAAGCTGGAAATTGCAGCATGTAATCTCAGTATATTACAAGCTGAAATTTCCGAATTTTGCAAGCCGGAAATCTGCTGTCGCAGTCTGCCGAGTTATGGTTTCTATGCTGGAAATTTGGTGATTTATGCTGAAATTATGCAATAGTATGCTGAAAAACAGTTTATATTGTGTGAAAATTGTGTGATTAAGGGCCCAAAGTGTTAGGGGTGGATGGGGCTGAGTTCGGCCGGGCGGCAACGGGCATGCCGGTCTTAAACGTTCTCGCCATCCATCGTTGCCTAATCCCACCTTGCGTGGACGGAGTGTTCCATGTACTGAAGTGGGTCGTAGGAAATTCGGTATATGCCCGGGATATGACCACTGGAGTGTTTGGTTGGGTGGGAGTAATGGTTGGAATTGAATTACGGCACGGCGAGATAAGGTAGCCGCCCGCCGAGGCGGAAAACGGTAGAAAAGTGTGCAATTTATGATTCTTATTATCTGAAATTTTGCATGTTTTATGTTGACACAAAAACGTGAAAATATGTATGTTCAAGTCACACACGCGCACCTTATGTGTTAAGTGAAATTACTACTCAACATGATTGTTGACGTTGTTAAATATCTAATGTTTTAGCCGGACATGAACATGAGATTATCAACGAGGAGGATAGCGAAAGGCGATTTGGAGCTTTTGGCTAGAAGAAGTCTTAGACGAGTTTTTGTAGTCGTGTTATGTATTTAGGACTATTATCATGTAATTGGTGTTTTGCTATGTTTAATAAATGACTTCTACAAAAATTTTCAGCTTACTATATTACAAGTATTTGTAGCATTTCTCTATAACTAGCCAAGGGTTTCGGGTCGTCACAGCCCACCCCCCTCTTCCCTCAACCCCTCTTTTTCTCCCCTCCCCCCACCCAGCCCAAACCCGCAGCTCCACCCTCCATTAATTTTATTTTTTTAATTTAAAAAATGTTTCTAACTTTTTTTTTTAATGTTTTGGTTTTTTGAAATAATTTTTAGGTTTTATATACTCTCAATTTTTGAAGGCTCCTAAATTTAAGGTATGTTTACAAGTAGTGAATATTAGTGTATTTAGATATTATTAATAATGTTAGTGTTACGTTTTATATTTGTATTGAATTTCTAATATGAGAATAATGATGTTAGTATTATGTTTTACATTTGTAGTGAATTATTGACATGTTAGTGTTATATATTATTGACATTTTAATGAATTTGTTAGTGAATAATGATTTTAAATATGAGACGCGTATTTGTAAGATGATATATATTTCTTATGAGAGATATCTCATTGATATATATTGAGTATATGTATGTTTGCTGGCAAAGTTTAATATGAATATCCATATTGAGTAAATGACATAATCATGTTTGTTACAGAATATGGATAATATTCGTATGAGTCGAAGTTGGATATATAATCGATTATTGCCTTACTAAACAGACCTTACGGGTGATTTTTTGTTGGGTTTGAATCCGTGTATTGAATTTGCAACCTAACAAACACTATTCAAAATTGATAACAGTTGTTTAGGTATCTGTGTTTTAAGTATGAAAATGGAAAAAATATAAGAATGCTAGTAATGTAAAATATGATCTTTTGAGGTATGGGTTCCAACCAAATTATTGGCACTAGACTGCACATAGAGAGATTGTTCCAGAAAACTAGAATGTTGATGTCGTCGATCCAAGTATTTACAATCATGTCAATTTTATAGAAGGGTTAAGAAATTATAAAAATTTGGTCTATGATACTATGGATCCAAATGATTTTAATGAAAATATGCCGCGGCAGAATTTTGAACGAAATGATGCTGAAACAAGTCATATTGTTGAACAACCTTATAATAAGGATGCTCAACAATTTTAGGACTTATTTGAGGCCGCACATCATCCCTTGTGGTCAAGGTGTGAGTCACAAACAGAATTATCAGTCACTCTTCAAGTGATGATATTGAAATCAGATTACAATATATCACATAGATGTTTTGATAGAATGGCCGAACTTATAAAAAGGTTAAATGCGATTGATAATCATGTCCCTAACAATTATTAAGAAGCCAAAAACTTAATGAGAAAATTGTGACTGACATCTATAAAAATCAATTGTCGCATTGAGAGGTGTGTGTTGTTTTATAAAAAACATGCACAATTGGATGCATGTGCATTCTATTAGCATCCAAGATTTAAACCATCTCATACAGGGAGCGTTAAATATGCCCCTTACAAAAGATTGAAAGGTTGTATGCCTCTGGAAAATCAGTCGAGCAAATGAGATGGCATCAGGAACACACAACAAAGCCTGGTGTTCATTATCATCCTTCATATGGTATAGTGTGGAAACATTTCAATGAGAAATATCCAAACTTCACCGCCGAGCCGAAAAATATTAGACTTGGATTGTGTGTCAATAGATTTAATCCTTTCAACCAAACATCAAAATCATATTCTTGCTAGCCAGTTATTGTTACCCCTTATAGCTTACCTCTTGAAATATGCATGACCGCTCCATATATGTTTCTAACATATTTGATTTTTGGGCCGCACAACCTAAAGGATAGGATTGATGTATATAAGCCGGAAAGAAAACACAAAGAACGTTTTTTGATTGATGATGAGTGGAGCAAAACTGCTTTACATGTACTCATCATTTGTGATGAAGTCGTCCCTATCATTGAGTGAGTATTATCTTTAATATTTTGTATATAATGTGTTAAGAGGAATGTATATGGCTCTGACAAATCTTAAGATTTTATAGAATATATAGGTCAGTCGTTTGATACAACTGACCACATCTAAGTGATCAAGAGGTTAAGGAATTTAGCGAAAATAATTTTGTTGAATGGTTTAAACTCTATGTGAGTATTTGATTATACAACATGAATACTCAATTAATTATATATTTCAAAAACACTATGTGGTTTAAACAAAATATATTTAAATACACTGATTGAAAATATTTTTATATGTAGGCACAAAATCCGAATAATATTGTTGAAAATCAATATTTGCGTGATTTGGCTTGGGGTCCAATGAACAAGGTCAAGATCTTCAACAGATTCTACATAAATGGATATTTGTTCCATACAGACGATATGACCCACATAGGAAGACCTCAAATTCTGGTGTTTGTATCATAAGTGACGGGGGTACAAACTTTTATGTTATACTGAAGGAAGTTATTAAGTTAGATTTTCCCGGCTTGCCTCAGAAAGAGGTTGTGATGTTTAAATGTATATGGTTTAATTCGATATCGAATAAGGGTATGAAGGTATACCCAGAATATGACATTATTTAAATAAAAGTTAATGAGTGATACCCAAAAGATAACCCTTTCATATTTGCATAACATGCGTCTCAAGTGTATTACTTGCCTTACCCTGGTACAACAAGAGATAAATCACAATGACGATTTGTTATCAAAAGAAGACCACAAAGTCGAGTTGTGAATGGAAAGATTACTTATGACTCGTTACAAGAATCACTTGGAACAGTGAATGGTGTCATCGATAATGAATCGACGGGTAACCTCATCGATTGTACGGGTGTTGTAGAAGAGGTCAACCAATTATACCTTGCACATATGGCCAATAATGATGTAGAAGTTGATGAAACGGGTCAAAGTGACGAGGAAGAAGGATTTGACTCTGAGTTTGAAGATGAAGATGAAGATGAAGAAGATGAAGACGAAGATAAAGAAGAATAAAATTTACTATGAATAAATATTTTTCTTTGTTTGATTTTCGTTGCTATGAACATATATATTTTCTATAAATGATGTATTGTAGTTGAATGATCGATTATGTAATGTGAATTGTCATACATTAACGGTTATGTAATGTGAAATGTTAAAAATTAACGGTTATGTATTTTTTTGCTGTGAATGTAGAAGAGGTTCTTGTTATGTGATATTTTTATTATGAATGTAGATGACAGGTTCTAGAAAAGGTAAAGATAAGATCACTAGTAGTGGAGGAGGATCCAGCCGATGTTATGAGATGAACAGTGCTAATATGCTGATTGAGACTTTCGTATTACTAGAGTTAACGGGAAGTTAGTTATTTTTTAACGTTATTTAAGATATAATTATTCAAATCTCGATTGTTGCTTAAATATATTTTTTATTCATTAAGTTCAATCAAGTCTTGGATATCGTGAGGACGATCACCCATATTTTCACAAACGGGTATATAGGGTCTTAGGATAGGTGGAAGGAAGTCCCTATACATACTAGACACATGTGGTTCTCCAAATTCCATGTAAGTATTGATATATATACAAGTTTTCTTATATATTTTTTCATTTATTATTTTATAAGTTGTACGTTTCTCATTATACAGAGAGTGTACTATTGGAGAACTGAGCATCATGACTCCATTTCGAAAACTTTTGAGCACAAGGGATCGAAACTTCTACAGAATAGGCTTAATAAAGCCTATCATAAAAATAAGAAACCTGAGTGGATCATTGATGATGCATGGCAGGAGCTGCAAGTAAAATGGGGGTTACTCGATTTTCTTAGAAAGAGCGTGGTGAACAAAACTAATCAAGCTTCGAATTCTAGTGGAAGGGGAATGACGGGCCACAAACGAGGTTCAAAATCTCGCATTACTCACAACAATGAGTTGGTTAGCATATTTATTTGAAATTTATTTGAAAATTATGATTGATAGTAATAGCATTTTCATATTATATTAAAATATCACTACTCTTATTACTGGAAACTCAAACCGGGGAATATCCGATCGTGGGTCGGTCGTCTGTCCATCTCTACTCTTATAAAGACGAGAATGTGGAGCAAAAATGGTCTAATGAGAGGGCGGAGTGTTCCTTTGTGAGTATTCATTATGTTTCAACTTTAATATTGATATTTCGACTTTGATATTGATGTTTCAACCTGAAACTTTGTAGAATGTATTTAAGGAGAAATGGGACTTTAATATCTACCTCCACGCACACTCCACGACATTACGTATGGGATGACGAGCATGACGACGATGATGATGATGATGGTATTGGACCTTGTTAGACATTGAGTCTTTGTTATAATGTTACTAACTGTATTTTTACTTTTAAACATTGACGTTAACTACTTCAGTTTGTAATTTGTGTTGCTACATTGACTCTATGTAACTTAATGTGTTGCTACATCTGTGATCGTCATTTTGAATGGATGATTGGTATGAATGATATGTTGTTTGAATGCTTGTGGTTTTGATTGAGAAAAAAAAGGAAGTAGGCTGGTCTTAAAAAAAACAGGCGGCAGGCTTTCAAAAAATTGGAAGCAGCAACGGGTCAACCATGGCCTGGCATTTTCAGAATTAAGTGGCCAAATTTGGCCACGGATGGCCTATGGCTATTAGCCATGACCCGACCATGGTAATGCCCGTGTCCGTGGTTGAGGAAAGCCATGGTGGCTAGTCCATGGCTAATCTGTGGCTATTTTATTTAGCCACGGATTTTTTTCCAAATTTGTGGCTAAAAACTAGTTTTCTAGTTGTTAATTTTGTACTGGTACAAGCAATTTAAGAAAGGCAAACATCTAGGTTCTGGACTCAAAAACACTGGCAATGTGAAGAAGTTTACTGCAAATTTAGGGGAGGGTCTAAAAACACCACTTGAATTACCTGCTAGTTCAAATTTCGTCAAAGTTGATTGGAGTGATTCTATTGCTGCCATTATTTAGCAAGAGGTCGCTAAATACATTAAGTCTAAGTTGAACACAAGTGAGCATGTGAAATTTGTTGTTGAGTATGCAGGTAATGTTTCTCATTATAGTTTTACTTGTCATCGTCTAGAGACACTCGGTGCCTCTAAGCATATACGCTCCAATGTTGCTCTATCCTCCAACAAACCACATTCCTGTTTTTATGCCAAATGAAACATCCAAGCCCGTCAAACTTATTAGGCAAGTTCATTTGGCCAATGATATCATTTTTAAAGATGTACTTTACATACCAAGTTTTAGATACTATTTGTTATCTGTTAGTTAATTGACATCTTCTTCTAAATTCATTTTCAATTTCTTTTCCTCCCACTGCACCTCTTAGGACCAGAGGGCCAAACAAGTGGTAGTCGTTGGTAGAGTCTTGGGCACACTGTATATACTAGATGAGAGGTCCTATCTATTCAATACGTTTACTTCTACTTCTAGCTCTAATGCTCACTCTAGCCAATTCTCTACCTCTTGTTCACATTTATCGTTTAGTTAGCAGGACCAAGTGTGTTCTTTTCCTTGTAATGGTCCGCCTGAGCATTTATCTTGTAATAATGATGTGCACCTTAATGTAGTACCTAGTTCTATTGTTCATTGTGATTTATGTCATTTTTCAAAACAACATCGTTTGCCCTTTTCCTAATAGCTCTACACAAACTATTAATGATTTTGAGCTCATTCATATGGATCTTTGGGGACCATACAAGAAACCTTCCTTATCCAGAGCTCACTATTTCTTGAAAATTGTTGATGATTTCACTAGATATACTTGTTCCTATTTGCTACCCCATAAACAACTTACCCCAGCCGCTATACATAAATTTCTCCTTCTGGTTCACACCCAATTTAATGCAAAAGTCAAGGTCATAAGAATATACAATGGTACAGAATTCATCAACTCAAAATATTCCCATCTTTTCTTATACCATGACATCCTCCATCAAAAAACCTGTCTACACACACCACAGAAAAATGGTGTGATAGAAAGGAAGCATAGGCACTTGCTCCAAGAAGCAAGAGCTCTAATGTTTCAGTCTCACCTGCCTTCTCATTTCTGGGGAGATGCCATTCTAACTACAATCTATGTTATTAACAGGTTGCTCACTGCCAAATTAAATTGGAAAACCCCATTTGAACTATTGTTTCGCAAGCCTCGTACTTATCACCACATGAAATCCTCTGGGTGTTTGTGTTATGTTATTGACAATACCCCACACAAAGATAAATTTGCTTCTAAATCGCTTAAATGCATATTCATTAGCTATAGAATGGGACAAAAGGCCTAGAATCTTTATAACATTGACACGCACTATGCCTTTTATTCAAGAGACGCCTATTTCTATGAACATCTTTTCTCTTACTAGGATACACCTTTTGCTGATTCCCATCTTCCACTTCTTGTTCGTGTAGAAACCTCCTCTTCTTCCCCTATTGCTAGTTCATCTCCTATCCCAATTACTACTTCTCACGATCCTATACCTGTGGCCAAAGACACTATCACTGAAGTACCAAAAGCTAGAGGCACTTGAACTTAATGAAACTTGGGAGCTTACTCTCTTACCACCAAGAAAACATCCCATTGGCTCTAAATGGGTGTATAAGGCCAAATTTAACCCTAATGGAACAATGGAAAGGCTAGGTTGGCTGCAAAGGGATACAACTAAACCATTGACATTGATTTTTTTTGATAATTTTTCCACAGCGAGAATATTTCGTGCCTTGGCCACTGCCTATTCTCAGCCACTTTGTCCAAATATTCTTAGCCACTTTATCATTTGGACATTAATAATACCTTTCTTCATGGGCATTTGGATGAAGAAGTCTATTTGTATCCACTAGAGGGGTACACTAAAGCCAAGGCAGGAGAGGTGTGTAGACTCAAGAAGTCTCTATATGGTCTCAAACGAGCTTCTAGGCAGTGGAATTTAGAATTTACTTCTAAACTTCTTGACTATGGTTTCACTCAATCATCTAATGACAATTTTTTATTCTTTAAGAAGTCTTCTTCATCTATCTTATGCCTTCTTGTCTATGTAGATGATGTTTTGATTTCAGAATATGAGATTTTGGCAGTAAAGGACTTTTTGCATCAAGCTTTCACCATCAAGGACCTTGATTTGGCTAAATATTTCGTTGGCCTTGAGATTGCTAGGGGTGAACAGGTGACATTACTCACTCAGAAGAAATACATGTTAGACATTCTTAAAGATATTGGCTACCTTGAAGCCACTCCAATTGCTACTCCTTTACCTAGGGCCTATAAGTTTGGGGATGATGACAACCCTCTCTTTCCTCATCCTGATCCATATCGCAAGTTAATTGGGAGTTTGTTATAACTCAATCTCTCCAGGCCAGACTTGTCTTCTACAGTCCAACAACTTAGTCAGTCTGTGACTAAGCCTACTCAGGCCCACTGGGATGCAACCACCCATGTTTTGCACTACTTGAAGGGTTATGTTGATGGGGGGATTTTCTTCCAAGCTCACAATAATCTAATATTGGAAGCTTAGTCAGGCGTTGACTGAGCCACTTGCTCCCTTACCAAAGAGTCTACTACAAGATATTGTATCTTTCTTGGTCGGGCTCATATCTCATGAAAAACAAAAAGGAACAAACTATTGTCTCTCGATCCTCTTGTGAAGCTAAGTATTGTAGTCTTGCATCTACTGTGTGAGCTTTTGTGGATTTCATATTTTCTGCATGATTTTCAAGTCTCCTTCCCACGTCCTATCAAGTTGTGGTGTGATAACCAAGCTACGCTGCACATAACAGAAAAATTAGTCTTCCACGAGCGTACAAAGCACAAAAAAATTGTCTGTTACATTGTGCGCAACCAGTTCAAAGCAGGTTTTATCCTTCCCTCTCATGTGTCATCCTGCGGTCAGTTTGCTGATTTCTTCACAGCGGGGTTGCCTAATCCACAATTTCATACTTTGTTGGTCAAGTTGGGCTTTGTGTTTTTACACCAAGCTCCAACTTGAAGGGGGGTGGGTGGATGGGTGTTAGTGTAATTTATCATTTTAATTACAGTAGTTAGAAAAAGAGTTAGAATAGAGTTGGCGTGTTTCTTGTACTACGTTTTTAGTTAGTAAAGTGTGTCACTCAGTGTACACCCGGCCACAACTAATCACGGCATATATGACGCCATGTACATAATCTCACCATGTAACTAATATTTGATTAGTTAGTTGAGTAATCAAAATATCTTTCTCAGAAATGTTTTTTTCTCCCTGAACTTAGTTCACATCTGCCATGGAGTTTAACATCCCATGTATGTGTGCACTAGTGTAACTACATGTAAGTAAAATTTTTCCGCATTGTTGCAATGTATTGAGAAAATTGAAACTGACAAGAGATGGTATACAATGTGCAATTCTTGTCAAAATAGTTGATATTGTATACATTTCAAAATATTATTGTAGAATAATTAAATTAGATTAAACGGGGCTGTAACAAATCTAAAGTGGTATTCATAAAATTATCTTCGCTTATTTAATTGGTTTATTTTCGTCAACTAGAAAACTTCACTAACGTTGCACATGTATAATTGTTTTCTTAACACTGTAGTTATGAATTTATTAAGTTTAGGAATTAAGAATTCTTAAATAAAATTAGTCCTTAAATGCATGTTTCCCTCTTGAACTATATCATTTGTATGATTTACCCCGTAACTTATCAAATGTAACACTTAACCCCCTGAATTAAATATTTGGACAAAAATGCCCTCATAGAATGTTTACTTATATCTTATTATAATATTTTTGGTATTGTGAAAAGTGTATTCAACCATAAAAAGTATCCAAATATTCTGAATAATTGATATTTTGGATTCGATTTTAAATTATTATTTATCAAAAACTATTGTTCAAATTATAATATATATAAAGAAAACGAATAATAGTCATTTGAATATGAAAAACGAAAAAATAATAATTTTAGGACAAACATTAAAATTGGTATTTGAAAATAAAATTAAGTTATTTACTATTAAGTAAAAATAAATGTTAGAATCTTTCAATAAAAATGAAAGATCTTTATATTTTCATTAACCTAAATTTATGTATATTCATTTTTTGGAAGTAAAATTATAAATATATTTTTTTTAATCCATTTTACGTTTAAACATGTTATGAGTTGATAAGAGAACTTTTAAAATTATAGTGAACAAATATATACTTAGTTATTTTATCCACATCAATTAAACTTCATTTTAAATAAATAATTAATAAATAATTAATAAATTAATTAAGTTCAAATAATCAAAATAGTTCTTTTCATATTCAATATTCATTCACAAGTATTATTTACTAATCTATTAAATTTAATTTCAAATTGACTTGCTTAGGCTCTGGGTATTTTTTTTAAATCAAACTATTTAAAATTTTGTAGTTGCCAAGAATAATTGAATTTTAATTTAAGTTGTTAAATACTAAAAGTACGATAAAAACATATAAAGAGGCATGACATGAGGAAAATTTTGTTCAAATATTTCATTGAAAGGGGTAAATATTGCATTTTATACTTTAGGAGGTAAGTGATACAAATTGTATAGTTCAAGGAGGCAAAAGTGTATTTAGCCCTAAAATTAACTGATAAGAAGAGTTCACGACGAGAAAAGTTTCGCATATTTAGAAAACTTATTTATTAAAATATAGCTTGATCACCTATTTATAGATTTTACATCTGATATTTAATAAAAAGTTTCCGATATTTATATGTTTGATCTTATTAAACGAATATGAAAATTACAAAAATAAAATTGTCAATACAGAAATACGTGAGAGAGATAGAGAGACCAAGAGGGGTGAGGTCAACCCGAGCATTACTCAGAAACGAACTTGGTTGCTCTTTTATTTTTGTCAAATAGTGGATGATTGTGAAATTGTTTGGAAGTTTTTATTGAGGAGGGTGAGATGAACCTAGTTAAAAGAGCTGCTTTTTCTTGTGTCGGTGGTGACAGTGTGACGGTGGCAATGATGGTGGAGAAGGAAGAAGAACCCAACAAAATAACAAGAAAAGGAGGAAGATTGGAAGGGTGCTTGGATATTGGTATGTGTAGGGCATAAGGGTTATTGTTATAATATCTAAGGGTAAAAGTGTCATTTAAACTCCTATTTTCGATTTTGAAATTTCCTCTTTAAAATCAGACAAAATAGCAATGGCAAAAATGTAACTCCGATGACTTTTGGGTCCGACCTCCAACCCAAAAGGGGTTTTGGTGATTTTCGTTTTGAAAAGGTTAGCTATCTGTAATTTTCAAATAAGAGGAGTACAAACTATAATTTTTGCATTTTACCGGGGGCGTGGATGTAATTAACCTTTAGAAAATGTATCTTTTCATATTGATAAAGTACTAAAACAACTAAATATAATTTTCTACACATGTATCAAGTCAATATTTCTAATACACTACTGGATTTTTTTTTTCCATTTTCCACATAAAAATCAGGTGATTTATTTTTAATTTTGGAAACGCTAGAAACTGTAGATTTGTCATAAAAAAATAAACGAATGGGACCCTAAATTTTCTCATCATACTTTTCTTTGTTTTCATATATTTTAAAATCATTTTGTTGTTAATTTGTATTTTGCTATGGAACAATTCTCCAAAGCATGTAGTTATTTTCTAATCTTTTAGTTCAAAGACAAATACTTTTTTGTGTTAATTTTCCAAGAGTATCGTAAAATATTAAATATTTTCCAAATTAAATTTATTGCATTGTATATGTTAATCATGTCAAGAATAGAGTCTCCAATAAACCAAAAACTATTTTGAGTTCAAAGTTTTCCTAAGAGTTATAGTGCATATTTTTACAATATATTAGTACTTTACTTTTTGAATAGTACAGTTACCCTAATCTAGTTATGTTTCACTAACTAATACATAATGGTTCAATGGAAATTTCGGATTTTATTTTATTTTTATTATTATATATTTTTATGGGGATAAATATCAAAAATTTACTATCTACCAAATTGAGATCAAATCTTGACATTGTCTTAGTAATAGTATATATCTACATATTGAAAAGATAAATGATGGTGATGTTTGAGTTTATCGTAAATATCTCACCCAACACATGTATAAATAGGTCATAAATTTCATGTAAGACACCAAAAAAGATTGAAATGCCCAACAAGAAGGAGACACTTGGAAAGTAGGAGTAAAAATTAGCTAAAAAATCTCCCCTTCATATTCCACAAACTTGACAAAGGAGAATTGCCAAGCATCTCAAAAAGTGTTATTCCAAGTTCTATAAGTCTCAAGCTATAGTTAACAAGCTGCTTTTGAGTCGATTATACTATCAAATCCACAAATTTTCAAGGCGCAATCTCCAAGCCTTCAAGCCGACTGCACAAGTCTTGTAAATCTAAACCCATCTAGTTCACAAGTTCTTTCGCCCATCAAGTCGAGTTGATCAAACATATTTTCTTATGTTCCATTCCAGTTCTGCAAATTCATCCATCAAAATATCAAATCTTAAACTGCTTTTTCAGCTGATAAACACACTTTTCAAGCCGTCAAGTGAAAAACAAACAAGAATCAAATATTAGGGGATGTACTTTGTAATTGAAAATTTAAAAATAAATCAGAGTTTGTTTCTTATAAATTTGATTTAAGTGAAATCTTTAAATTTATTTGTTTCTTGATTTCAACATGTATTATATTTGTACGAGATTTTTATGAGAACATATTTTAGCATACCCGATGGGACCAACTCTACTCCTCATCTCTTACTCCTACAAGATTCAAGTCTTCAATTCAAGTTCGACATGGCTCCTAAGAAGAATCGAACTACTCTAAATAGAAAAGAGCTAATGTGGTTGCCAATGCCATCAATCAGTCATCCATTAGGGGCAAGGTCTCAGACTCTATTTCATCTTATGGTTCAAACCCTACGAGCCCAAAGGATATTAACTCCAAACCACATCCTTTTTGCCAAGTTGCAAGCTACGATGATCGAAACCGCAAGTATGGATGAGCAACTTGTCCAAATGGCCTAAGCGATAGCGAATCTATAAAGAAGTATAGAGGGCAAGGATCATAAAATCGCTCAACTCACAACAAGATGGATCACTATGTTGGGACTTGCGCAAGTGCACGCAATCGTACAAGTAATATAAAGTGAGTAGAGTGTCAAATCCACAGGGATTGTGATTTGACCCGTGAAAATGACTTGTTTGTTTAGCTAAATGGATCAAATTGAGTAGTGATTTTGTATTATTAAAAGAAACCTATGTTTTTAATTAAAAACAACTTATGAATAATAATACTAACAAATAATCAAGGCGAGAAATGCAAGTGTCAGATGATTTCATTCACCAAATTCGCTATTCTAATCCAATCCCTAAGTTGAGTGGTTTCGTGGTTGTGTGAAGCCTAGGAACACATATATCCACAATCTCTCTCGAGCATTACGGAATTAATTCATACAATTCCTTTAAGCCTAAGATTAACCAATTCTCATTCAATTAATCCCAACTTTAGAATTATTTGTATGAATTTTTAAACACTGCCTTAAGGCTCAATCAAAGTTAAATTCATTCTCATGCAACTTTAACCTAATTGATCTCATCTAATTAGAGTTATTATCGTGAATCGTCTCTCGACCTCATTACGATTCTCAAATTCGCTAATTAGGGGTGATCAAACCCTAACCACGTATTAAACCATTAAACAAGAATCATACAACAAAGAAAACATACAAAAACGAATTCAAACTCACGGGATTTTCATAGAATAGCAAAAATGATGAACTACACCATCCTTACACTTAATTAAAATTAGTTCATAATGAAACTAAACATAAGAACGAAATATGGGAAAGAATTCATGAAAAGAGAAGAATGAAACTTATTGCTAGAAATTTCAGGTGTAAAACTCCTCTTGTTTGGTTGTTCTTCCCTTGGTTCTTGATTTCTCCCTTCTTCCGTTCTTCACAAAATCCCCGTAAAGATCAAAATCGAACCCAAGAAGAAAAGAAAAAAATGAAAACAAAAATTGATCAATGTCCCAAGCATCCTAGAGTTCTAATCTATCTAGATCTGAAAAAAAAAAAAAAACATCTCCCCTTGAATTCCGCTTGAATCTGGACTCAAAAGTGGTAAAGAAACGCCTAACAAATCTTTCCAAATCAGCACCTCAGTCAAATACGGAAAGTTGTTAATTGATGTCGCAGACGTTGCGTATGTACGCAAAATATTCTGTATACATACGCAAATTTACAGATTTGTTTTTCTTCAAACTCCCTGGCCTTGGGTAAGTACTCAAGATTTCTTTCGTACACACATATTTTTACAACCATTTTTCCTCTGAATTACTTGCATTGGGTTGTTACTCGAAATAGTTTGCGTAAATACGCAGCTTCTGATTCCACTTTTCATGCCCTTTATGGTCTTTTTCCCTTCTTACCTACAAAACAACGATTTAGCTCAAACTTACCCATGATAAGGCTCGAAATGAGGAAAAAATGTGATAAGTCCTATCAAATAAACATAAAAATCAATTATAATTACGGACTTATCACACTACGACCTTGGGGATTGTCGCTACAACCACTCGTCATCTCTAATTCAAGTTGCCCAGGAGAAGCAAGCTAATGAGATGCTTCAGAAATACGATCATGGATTGAAGTATGACCAATCGCCACTCCCAACACTATTTAAATTGTCTAGCAGTTACAGGACATGATTTCTAACGCCATAAGAGCTGAGTATGGCCTATCTGCACAATGTCCTTTATGCATTGAAAACTATACACCGAGCGCATTAACTTTTTGTGGATGCCAATAGAATTTCTACCACCAAAATTTCAACAATGTGATCGAAATACTAACCCCAAGCAACACATTGCTCATTTCCTAAAACCTTTCAATAGTGCAGGGACTCATGATGATCTCCTTGTAAACCAATTTTTACACTCCTTGAAGGGTCATGCATTTAATTTCTATGTTGATTTAGAGCTGGAATCAATTTATATTTAGGGGCAACAACATGGTGGAATTGTCAAATACACACCAATGTGTTGATGAACTTGTACTTGACTATATAAATAAATGGAGGAATTTAAGTCTTAATGGTAAAGATTAACTATGTGAAATGTCTGTCATTGAAATGTAGATTCAAGGCATGCGTTAGGAACTCTACTTCATTCTCCAAGCAATAAAGCCACAAAGCTTGTCAGAGCTAGTTAGTAGAGCGCGCGATATGGAACTTAACATCTCAACAAATTAAGAAGAGGACTTTCCTGTCAACGAATCTCATGAAAAGGCGAGGGATAAATATCCTTCATCTCGAAGATACAAATGCTCCTACCTACAAGTATAAACTATCTAAAGATTTCAAGTCAAGTCTTTTCAGTGCTCCTAGATACGAGCATAAACTATTAAAAAAGATTTAAATCAAAGTCACATTCCAGCATACTTCTTAACACGGGGATAAACTATTTATGGTGCAATGCAAGCCTACTCCTTAACACTAGTATAAAACTTTTTCAAAGTTAAAGTCAAGTGACTCCTTAACACGAGTATAAACTTTCAAAGTCAAACTCAAAGTTACTCCATAACACAAGTATAACTTTCTTAAAGTTAAATAAAAGTATACTCCTTAACACAACTATACAATATTTAAATTCAAATTCAGGCACACTTCTTAACACGAGTATAAACTATTTTCAAAGTCAACCCCAAGGGACTCCTTAAGACTAGTATAAACTGTTTCGAAAGTCAAATTTAAGTGTACTCCTTAACACAGGTATAAACTATTTTCCAAGTCAAACCCAAAGGACTCCATAACACGAGTTAAACTATTTAAATTTAAATTCAAGTGTACTCCTTAAACACGGCTATATACTGTTTGAAATCAAATTCAAAATGAAGGACTTATTGACATGAGTATAAAATGTCTACAAATTCAAAGTGAAGGACTCATTCACAAGATTATAAAATGTCTACAAATTCAAAATGAGGGACTTCTTGACACGAGTATGAATTGTCTACAAATTCAAAGTGGGGAACTCTGTGACATGAGTATAAAATGTCCAAGAAACAAAAATCAAGTGAACTACATTTTGACTTAATCCTATGCTAGGCTATGTAGGCAGCTTGAATTTAAAGTTAAATTCAACCATATCGTAAAAAAATAATATTGTCTTGATTAAAAGAGTCAATTGGAGTACTTCAAATCTCAACTCTCTCATGAACTTTGGGCACATCTATTATCAAGAGCTTCGACGTAGGGGTATGTTGACATGGAAATTTTAAATTTTATATTTTTTTAAGAGAAGAATGCCATTTTAGTCCTCCAACTATGCCCCCAAATCACATTTGGTCCTTTATTTTCGCTCGTCATCAATTTAGGTCCCTCATCTTTACTTTTCTTATCATATGCCATCATTCTATTAGTTTTTCTGTTAAAACTAACGGAAGTTAGCTTTGACATATTTTAAAATTACACTCACCTCCCTTGTTACTTTTTCAAAATTACATTCACCTCCCCTGTTACTTTGACAAAATTACCTTCACCTCCCCTGATTTTTTTTCTTTCCAGAAAACACAACTCTTTCTCTTGAAAAACATATCTAAAAGGGCTCTAAAATGGCCTTTTTCCCACACACACACACACACACACACACACACACACACACATATATATATATATATTCACTTGTCTTTCTTCATAGCAATATAACTCATATGCACAAAAAGACACACAAAAACACAAGAAAAAAAACTTGAATTTTGAACGAAGATGGTGGGAACCGATGACTTGAGAAAGAATTTCAGAGGAGGCGGCGGCCGCCTCAACCAGCAGCGGGGCTTGTCTTACAACCCATACGCCATGGCCGTCGCCGGCCTTACCGGCTTAGGTGGCCTGTGGTATATGTACAACATGAGAAAGCGAGAAGGTAGACAGACTCATGATATGGCTAGGCTCCCAGCCGTCGTGTCGGCCGGGGCCGAGGCTATCGAGGAGGCGGCATGACAACAAAAATAAAATCATAGCCACGCAATTTTGCTCTTATATACATATACAGTATATATATATATATGTGTGTGTGTATACGCATATATATATATACACACACACATAAATGAATATGGTGGTTTATGGGATGAAGATATATAGGCTAGTGTTATGGAACTTTAAATTATAGGACCAGTTTCTTTTGGATGCTGATTATAGTTTTGTGTATTTATGTACTGTTTCCCTTTGTGGGATTATAATCTTTTAGATGATAATTTGTCATCAAACTTCTATTATAAATACATAAAAGTTAGGATCTTGGATGAAAACTGAGGATGTTTTTAGAGCCCTTTTAGATAGGCTTTTCAAGAGAAAGAGTTGTGTTTTCGGGGAAAAAAAACAGCAGGGGAGGTGAAGGTAATTTAGAAAAAGTATCAAGGGAGGTGAGTGTAATTTTAGAATATGTCAAAGTTAACTTCCGTTAGTTTTAACAGAGAAACTAACAGAACGACTGCATTTGATAAAAAAAGTAAAGATGAACGACCAAAATTGATGACGAGTGAAAATAAAAGACCAAATGTGATTTGGAGGCGTAGTTGAAGGACTAAAATGACATTTTCCCGAAATATATTTTTTTATGGGATAAATATTAAAGATTTAATATCTATATCAAATTGAGATCAAATCTTGTGTATGAGTTTGTTATGAATCTCTCGCCTAACACCTACATAAAAAGGTCACAATAAATTCCATACAAGGCATGCCAAAAAAGATTGAGATATATATATATATATATATATATATATATATTATATTTATTTATGCATGTATGTAAACTACATTGTAACTATTAACCAAAAAAATTGAAATAAATTCAAATAATTAGTCTCAACTTATAACTTTTACGAGAAATTCAATTCACTTTCTTGTCATATATACTGAGTTTGCAATTAATTTGAGTTGTTATTTGTGAAACTAACGTTTAGCAAGATTAACATGGTATAAGGTATCATTATTCATTACTGTCATATCACACCCGCAACTTAGTTAAGTGCTAAACCAAATAGTCCATGCACATTAATGCAGCATATCTGACGCCTATATATATATATATATATATGAATTGAAATTGACCCAAATATTTTAATTCGGCCAACGTACTTCCGGCATACGGAACCAAAAGTGCAAAAGTATAACACTACTAGAAAAATTGTTTTTTGTGACCGATTTTGGCTTAAATCGATCACAAAAATAGTTTTGTGATCGAATCTGTGACCGAATAAATCGGTCACGAAAACCTTGGTCACAGTTTTTTTGTGACAGAAGCTGTGACCGACTATTTTGTGACCGAAATTTCGGTCACAAAATGAAATAAATAGTGACCGAAATTTCGGTCACAAAATGAAGGGAATAGTGACCGATATTTCGGTCACAATTTGATTCCATCTGTGACCGAAATTTCGGTCACTATACCTTTCATTTTGTGATTGAAATTTCGGTCACAAAATTTTAATCAATCAATTTAAATTTATTTCATTTTGTGACCGAAATTTCGGTCACAAAATTTTAATCAATCAATTTAAATTATATTTGTACCCGCATCAACCCCGCCCCTGGATCCGCCCCACCCCGACCCGCCCCGCAGCTGGACCCGACCCGCCCTCGACCCGCCGCTGGACCCGACCCGCCCCTGGACCCCACATGTTGAGCATGGAAGAAATATTTTCTCTTGCACTTGATGTGGTTTGAACCCTTGACCTCTAGGTTGAGGTGAGGGTTCAAACCACTACACCACTTATGCTCTTTGTGCATGAATTGATTTTTCTTATATTTAAATTATATTTGTGCGATATTCAATTTTTAAATTATCTAAATAAATTTCATTAAAATTTTGTCAATTTTTGTAAATTTAGTAGTTTTACTAATTCTACAATATTTATCTTGACTTTATCAAAAATTTTATTTTATTTCTGCATAAATTCTTATTTGTGAATTATCACGAAACCAAACTTTAGAGAAATATTTTCATATTTTTGGTTTGAGGGAAGATATTTAGAGAAACATCTCATTTGAATTTTGTGTTTTGCGGAAAGTTTTTGAATTTTCAACTGAAACCAAACTCAATTCCACATCTAGGTTCGACTAATTATTCGATTTCTTAATTTAATTGAACAATTACTCATTTTTCCAATTCAATCAATTTGCTTAAATTAATGTTTTATCTGTATTTGAAAATTAATAATGATTAATGTAATAATTTGTTCTTAATTAGAATGTATTGATATAATTAATTAATATACAATAACTTTTGTAGCAGTTTAATTAGAATGTATTGATATAATTAATTAATAAAAGTTTCACTAGTAAAATTTGAACAAAAGTGATCCAATAACTTTTGTAGCAGTTTCTCTATCATATACAATACATACATACATACATACATATATATATATATAGATTGCATTTTACTTAATGCAAAACGAAATCATAAATTAAAAAATTGAAAATTTGTATCAATAATCTCAACAAATAATACATGATTTATTCAAATATTTTAATTACTATTAATTTATATGTATATATTTAAAATACTTGTTAAATTTTTAGATTATTATTTACTTAATTATGTTAATTATTCAATTTCCTTAATTCAATTTGACTAATTATTTGGTTATCTCTCTTTATTAGTGGGATTAATTATTCAATTCTTCAAATAAATTGGATTAATTATTTAGTTTCAACAATACAATTGAACTAATTATTCAGTTCTCCCTACTCAATTAGATTAATTACTCAATTCCCATTATTCAAATATATTAATTACTCAATCTTCTCAATTTAATTGGACAAATTATTAATCAATATCTCCAAATCAATTGTGCCAATAATGAAATTTCCCCCAATTTCATTGGATTGATTAGTCATTGCTCCTAACTCAGTTGGTCCAAATACTCAAATTCCCCAAGATGCTAGTATTTTGTGACCGATTTTTCGGTAACAATTTTGCCTCAAAGAGCTTGGAAATTGTGACCGAAAAATCGGTCACAATTTTGCCTCAAAGAGCTAGTAAATTGTGACCGAAAAACCGATCACAATTTCTTCCCAAGATGCTAGTATTTTGTAACCGATTTTTCGGTCACAATTTTGCCTCAAAGAGCTAGTAAATTGTGACTGAAAAATCGGTCACAATTTCTTCCCAAGATGCTAGTATTTTGTGACCGATTTTTCGGTCACAATTTTGCCTCAAAGAGCTTGGAAATTGTGACCGAAAAATCGGTCACAGTTTTGCCTCAAAGAGCTAGTAAATTGTGACCCAAAAATCGGTCACAATTTCTTCCCAAGATGCTAGTATTTTGTGACCGATTTTTCGGTCACAATTTTGCCTCAAAGAGCTTGGAAATTGTGACCGAAAAATCGGTCACAATTTTGCCTCAAAGAGCTAGTAAATTGTGACCGAAAAACCGGCCACAATTTCTTCCCAAGATGCTAGTATTTTGTGACCGATTTTTCGGTCACAATTTTGCGTCAAAGAGCTAGTAAATTGTGACCAAAAAATCGGTCACAATTTCTTCCCAAGATGCTAGTATTTTGTGACCGATTTTTCGGTCACAATTTTGCCTCAAAGAGCTTGGAAATTGTGACCGAAAAATCGGCCACAGTTTTGCCTCAAAGAGCTAGTAAATTGTGACCGAAAAATCGGTCACAATTTCTTCCCAAGAGGCTAGTATTTTGTGACCGATTTTTCAGTCACAATTTTGCCTCAAAGAGCTTGGAAATTGTGACAGAAAAATCGGTCACAGTTTTGCCTCAAAGAGCTAGTAAATTGTGACCGAAAAATCGGTCACAATTTCTTCCCAAGATGCTAGTATTTTGTGACCGATTTTTTGGTCACAATTTTGTCTCAAAGAGCTTGGAAATTGTGACCGAAAAATCGATCACAATTTTGCCTCAAAGAGCTAGTAAATTGTGACCGAAAAATCGGTCACAATTTCTTCCCAAGATGCTAGTATTTTGTGACCGATTTTTCGGTCACAATTTTGCCTCAAAGAGCTTGTAAATTGTTACTGAAAAATCGGTCACAAATCTGTTATAACATTAGTTAATTTTCTTTTTGATAATTTTTTTTTCTAAATCTACAGTAATTTAAATATTAGTAAATTATAATTTTTTTTGTGACGGATATTTGCATTTTAGTGACCGATTTGTTAGTCACAAAAATATTTTCATTCTTTTCTGAAATCGGTCACAAAAGCGGTCACAACTCTCCATTTTTTGTGACCGAATGTGTTCGGTCACAAAATTCGGTCACTAAAAACAGTTTTTTTAGTAGTGTAACTTCTTTTGCATCAGTAACAAGAATGCACGCCAAAAGGGCTGATAAAATGGCTCTTTTCTCTCTCTAATGAGAGCCTCTCTCATTCTCGTATTAGAACCTTCTTCTCCTCATGTGGGTTTGTTTTTGTGTCAGATTTGACTCATTAAGAGGAGGATTATATCCCTGGTTATAGCCGGCGCCCTACTTGGACTTTGGCCTGTGTTGGCCCTCTCTACTTAGTCTTTCTTTATTAAGTTATTCTGTTCTATTTAAATTTCTGTTTAAACCCTCTGTTTGTCAATTTTTACTCCTAGACCTTCTGCTATCCAGCCTTTCTCCTCGCTTACCCCGGCCCTGCATCTTTCTTGCAGCGAACGGAGTGGTTGCCCTCATGGTTCGCCGTTGCGGCGAGAAATCGGCCGGAACAACAGCTGTCGTTCCGTCACGACAGATTGGAACTGCCACGGGTATGGATCGGCAACGGGTTGGCGATTTATCGGCCAAATCGGTGTTCCGATCTGATTTCTCGGACCGAAGTGCCGATCTCGGACAGGAACGGCGCCGATTTGCATCGGAACGACTGGCGGCTCTTGACTCAAACTTGTCCTTCATGATTTCGAGTATTAGTCATGATTTCCATCCAGCGCCATGAAGAAATCTTGCCAAATCACAGTTGAATTTTGATTTCCAATTTTTGGGGGAAAAAAGAAATCTCGCCAAATCATGGAAGAAGTTGAAGAAGAAGCAGATGAAGCAAAGTTTCTGGGTGGTGAAGAGAGAGAGAGAAATGAGAAGAGAAAATAGGATGGTTGAGAGAGAAAATACTATTTATTTAAAAAAATCCTTTCCGGCCGCGATCGGTCCGCGATGTGGCAACGGAACTAGAATAGTCTAGCCCGTTCCGTTCCCCACGACCGTTACGACGAACCATGGTTGCCCTTGCTTAGATCCGGTCTTCTTGTGTTGGAATAGAACTTTGCTCGCTTCCCTGATGAATTCAGATCTGTTGCATTTTAAACACTCCTCGCAATTGTCGGAGGATGAGGACGGATCAGTACTTCGGGTGCTCGGGGTGGAGTTGCAAAGGAAGAATATTTGATGGTAGGGCATATCCTAAACTTGACTCGAATACACCCCCACCCAGAGCAATATACCCGGCCCATATACCCGAATTACTCTACCAATAACCATGATACACAGTCCAACCCATGTACTTTAGGCCCAATAACTGCATATCATTCCTCCACCCAGATAAGGCCCACCCACATTTTACCTAATACTGGACAAGACACCCGCATCACCTTAGACTAAAATAATCCAAGCACCCAGCCCACCAACTCGAGCCTTGCTGGAACCTATACTCTGACTCTTCTACCCAACCCAGTCCAACCTAGTAATTTTAATTTCAATTTTAGTTCCCCATCCGTTCTGCTAATTTTCACGACCAACTGCCCACAATTCTCTTCCACCAGTGGTAGTAAGTATATGAGTTCCAAGAGGAAAAAAGAATCACAATGAAAAGTGGTCTCTATCACAAGTAAGAGGAAGGCGGCTGAAGAGGGTAAAGATTTTACAGGCTTGGTAGAACGGATCCTATCTTCTGAAGGCGAATAACTCAGTTATGCTATCTTCTGACTCAAATCAAGAAGGAGTGGACTCTGCCTCTCAAAGCCGCCGAGATCCATGAATGCGGTTGAATGGAACTATTGTGGCTTTGGGGCCTGTGCACGGTTCAGCACCAATAGAGTCTTTTACGAGACTTCCACCACCCCTCCTTGGTCTTTCTTTTCTGACACCAAGTGTAACAAAAAGAAAGGCAATTGGTCAAAATCTCAAAATTTAATGAAATTTTGCACATAAGATTTAAGGCATGAAGTGAGGCAGTACAAAAAAAATTGCAACAAACAGACATCCACAGAATGCACTATAGACCACTCAAGTTATGGTTAGAAACTCGTGTGGTCCCCACAACCCCATAGCTTAGACCAACAACCTTGGGCTTCCGTAACCCATGAAATTACTGCAAAAATGCTCACCACATATTGTCAAGTGATAAGGTTGACATCGGACATACGTGCAACCAAAAAAGTGCAGCGAATCAACGAAAGTACGGTGAAAAAACTCGTATGGATTCTGGACCGTTGAACTATTGTAATTTTTTCAACCGTCCTAAAATTTACTAAAATTTTGCATTCACGGTTGTATGAATGAAATGAAATCATACACAAAAAATTGCAGCAAACAGATAACTACTGAAGGCGCTATAGACCACCCAAAGTGCTGCTAGGAACTTGTACGGTCCCCAAAAGCCCACAACTTGATCCAACGATATAGATCGTCCAAAATACTAAAATTAATGAAAAATACTCACCACATATTGTGATAGGGTTGGGATAGGAGCGACGTGAAAGTGTAGCGGATTGTAAAAAATATGGCGAAAAAACTCGTGCTAATTTTGGATCCTAAACTTTTGTTATTTTTTTTGACCGTCTCATGATTCAATGAAATATTGGACATACTTTTGTATGCATGAAATGAGGTCGTACACAAAAAATTGCAGCGAATAGAAATCTACAGAAGGCACTACAAACCACCCAAAATATGGTAAGGAACTCATGGGGTCCTCAAAAGAACCTAGCTTGGAACAACGACCTAGGGCGTCCGAAACTCTTGAAATTACTGAAAAAATGCACACCATATATTGTCAAGTGATAGGTTGGAATTCGAGTAGCACAACTAGAAAAGTGCAACGGGTCGGCAAAAATATGATGAAACAACTTGTGCAGATTACGGAGCCCTGAAGTTTTTGTGATTTTACACACGTGCTCATACGCATAAAGTGTGGTCACGCTCAAGAAATCGCAATGGAGGAACATCACAGAATACGCTACAGACCACTTAAAGTATGGCTAGGATCTTGTGTGGTCCCCAAAAGCACAAAGCCTTGACCATGACCTAGGGTGTCCGAAACGCCTGCAATTACTGCAGAAATGCTCACCACATATAGTCAAGTGACAATGTTGGGATCGGAGCAACATACAACTAGAAAAGTGCAGTTGATCGATGCAAATACTGTGAAAAAACTCATGTGAACTCCAAAACCCAAAAAATTTGTGATTTTTTTCACTATCTCGAAATTCAATAAAATTTTGTTGATACGCTCGTATGCGTAAAGTGAGATCCCATGCAAAAAATCTCAACGAACGAAAATCTACAGAAAGTGCTACATACCA